>JABWIB010000134.1:73036-93606 GCA_016617825.1 Platyplectrum ornatum | reverse complement strand
ATTGACGATCTCTAAACGTCACACAAAATGACGAATAATGACACATTCGTCACTTAGTGAATACACATTTGTGAAAATCGTCACCAATATCGTCAGCGACTGACGATTTATGTAATTCGTCATTTAGTGAATTCCCCCCCTGATCCAGCGTTTGATGCAGCAAGTGGCCACACACTCCAGTGGATCCAGAGGTGCATGTTACATGTTAAACAGAGCTCTGTACATTTTGAAAACCGCGTGGGGGACGTGGGTTTGTAAATTAGCATGCCTAATCCCCACAGCCTAGATGGGGAAAAGCTAGGGTTGCCACCCAAGGAAAGGCATGTTAATTAACCTGGTGGGACAGGGCCAGTCTGCACGGATCTGCTTTGTACAGAGATTTTAAGGTAGGGTTCTAAACACTTAAGTCATTCCCGCGCATAAATACAGACTGGGTAGTGCAGAGGTCAGGATCCAGGATACAAGCTCACGTTGATGTATCACTTTTATAGATAGAATGGTAGCAAACAATAATGACCACTGAGGTCCATGCTTGGACTGGTAATAGAGCCACAATTTATTTCTTTTTTTATTTTTATTTCATTGTTCTGTTTTCAAATAGTTTTACAATATATACAAATATGGATATATAACATTATGTTTAATTGACTGTGAGTGGGTAAGGGCTAGCCCTGTAAACAGGTCATAGATTGAAATGTTAGATATTGGAATAAAAATGGAATAATTACAAAATTATGGAGGATGAAAAGTAAGTGTCTGAGGTGCCTGAGGTGAGTAATTTTTTGTAACTTCTATTCTTCACTGCATTATGTCCTACCCAATATACATTGATGAAAAGATAAATACTAGTGCACCAATATCAATCTGGATTGATAGAGCCCTAGGGGTATATTTACTAAGCCGCGAGTTTGCAGTGAGATTGGAAAGTGGAGATGTTGCCCATGGCAACCAATCAGATTCGAGTTCACATTCTTCAGTGTGTAAAATGAAACTGAAAGCTTGAATCTGATTGGTTGCCATGGGCAACTTCTCCACTTTCCAATCTCACTGCAAACTCGCGGCTTAGTAAATATTACCCCTTAGTCTTTAATATGCATTTTATCACTCTAAATTTAGTGGAGGTGTAAGTAGTTCCACTCAGTATGCTACTTTGAGTTAATATGGGGAAAAAAACAAAACACAATTTGCTGCAAATTGATAGTCACATAAATTCTCCATGATTAGCAAAAAGGAAAAATAAAATCGCACAAACTTATTGTACTATAACTTAAAAGCAACAAAATATTTTTTGTGAAACAACCTGTATTGGACAGACTGCTGGTCATTTAAACAAGCAAAGACTTTTAATCAAGAAGTGCTATTTATAAGACCTATGGAAAAAGCCACATTCCACAACAAATAATAAATCCAGTAAACAAGTCATGGCATGCTGTTCCGGTAAACACTTTCAAACCTAACGCGTATCCTTTCCTGAAGAAGCCCCCCGAGAATTACACCAGTCACCACCTTGGCTCTTCTGTCAGGAAGTCACTTTTAAAGAATGAGGAAGAGAATGTAGATTTCATAATCCACATTTAGATACAGACATCAAGGAGCTGTTTCTTCAGAGATGGGAATTTCTAGGGGCTTACCAACTAGTCAGTTAGCTATAATGGATTCGAAATAGGAATGTGTGCGATATTCTTTTTTAGTCTGTGTACAAGTATCCCACAGCCGAATATATTGATCTGTTAATAGAGGTGTTTCAAACAAACATTTACATATATATATTTATCGGGATGCGGGATAATTACTCACTGGTGGTACTGGCACAAAACCATTTCAGTGTCACATTCTGTCCATGTTTTTCCAACCTGCACAACAGAATCAAATGTGACTACACTTACATGGTCCTGTACTGTAAAACAGGTTTTTCCTAGCAAAGCTGTTCTTCCATAACTTTTCCAAAATTCTTGAGTTTTGTTATATTTAATTCCATATTGTTTTGTGTTTTCAAGCTATTTTGCGCTATTATTTCTTACAATACTATTGTATTAATGAATGTTGTTATTATGAATTTTGCTTTGGTATGGCAAGTCCCATACTGTCCTACCTTCTTTCCATTAAGGCGTTACCTGTACCTCTGCACAATTCATGGATGATGCCTCAGCAACAGTTGCCTCTGGTAAGGTAGGGATCTTGGTCTTTGTATAATCTAGATACAACTCACATAGCTAAAGACATCATTGTATCCTGGAAAGTAGAGTGTCCGATTTTAGGGAACAGAGTGGCCACACATCTTAAAAACTTGATATTGCCTTCTTACAGAAAGGACTTTGGAAAATTAGGGTTAGCATGGTGCAGTGGATTATCTTCTGATATAGCTTTAGTTTTTACTCCATGTATAATAGTGTCCAATAATATTGACACGTTTATTTACTGTATATCAGAAGAAAATGAAAGGGGAACGTTTTTGCATGACAAAGTCCTATGGGTTCAGAAGCCTGTTGTGGAAATGAGCCCCTTACTTAAAACGGTGTCCAATACACTGTCACCATCCTCTATTTCAAGTTGTACACCCAATCCTTTCCTAGATTTTGTATTTCACCATTATATTCTTAATTAACATCTTTATTACGTAATTTTTCCCTTCAAATAATATTGACTGATCTGCATAGCTCATTTTGATCTCATAAAACAAACTATAATCAATTAACATTCTAATAATAAAAATAGGCATACAAATTCTGATAACTTGTCCTTTGGTTACATACCTTTGCTTTCCCATTGCTTTTACACAATGAATTCTCTAACATTCACTTTCTTGTCACTACTTATATACTAATACATACTGTTCAGACACAATATAAAAACACAAACACCCACAAACTAACAAGAATTGCTTGGTTTCAGATCCTTTTCTAATTTGCCTTAAAGAAGTACTCTGAAAACAAATAAAATGTCCCAAGTCAATGTACATAGCTAAACAAAGAACTCATACGACACATATCCTCCAAATGTACCTATTTTACCTGGAATGGAAACCCCATCCTTTTGTGGACATGCCTCCAAGTATATATGATAATGCAGTGGTTCTTAACTAGAGATGAGCGCGTACGGATCCCAGAGATCCGAAAGATCCGAATCTCTGGGATCTGGGTCGAATCCGGGCAGGCTCGGGGGGTGCCTCGAGGGTTCCGAGCAGGAACTGAGGCAAAACATTGTTGGTGTGACGTCGGATCTCGCAGGGTTTTGTATGCATTACTATTGTATACAAAACCCAGCGAGAACGGCGGTGCTCACGTCTCGCGGGGTTTGGTGGAGCCATATAAAGCCCCACATGCGCCGACGCCTCTCACTCGTCGCCAGCGTGCCTAGCTGCCCAGTACTGCTGCTCTGTGGCTGTGCTGCTGTGCATATATTCATTGTTTCCTGGGGCTGCTCATCAATATCAGGGGCTGCTCATCAATATTAGGGGCTGCTTTAAATATCTGGGGGCTGGTCATTAATATTAGGGGGCTGCTCATCAATCTCAGGAGTCTGCTCTAAATATCAGGGGCTACTCTAAATATCAGGGGCTTCTATACGCATCAGGGGGCTACTCTAAATATCAGGCGTTGCTCTACGCATCTGGGGCTACTCTAAATATCAGGGGCTGCTGTACGTATCTGGGGCTACTCTAAATATCAGGGGCTCCTGTACGCATCAGGGGCTACTCTAAATATCAGGGGCTACTCTAAATATCAGGGGCTGCTGTACACATCAGGGGGCGACTCTAAATATCAGGGGCTGCTGTACGCATCAGGAGGCTACTCTAAATATCAGGGGCTACTGTACGCATCAGGGGGCTACTCTAAATATCAGGGGCTACTGTACGCATCAGGGGGCTACTCTAAATATCAGGGGCTGCTGTACGCATCTGGGGCTACTCTAAATATCAGGGGTTACTCTACACATCTGGAGCTACTCTAAATATCAGGGGCTGCTGTACGCATCTGGGGCTACTCTAAATATCAGGGGCTACTCTAAATATCAGGGGCTGCTCTACGCATCTGGGGCTACTCTAAATATCAGGGGTTACTCTACACATCAGGGTTATGGGTTTGGCTGTCTAGGTGCATGATTTTGAACTGCAGTTGCCACACNCTTGACCATTTTACCAGTCTACAGAGATTATCCATGTTTCACACATATAATGCAATCCATATCCTGATACAATTCCTCAGAAGCATNCTTAATAACTATGTCAGCATGTTGACACTTGACAGACACATGGGTGGGAGGTCCAAGAGCAATTTCATCACACACCTCAACCTTGTTCGGTGCAACTTTTGGCTAAAACCAGGTTAAAAACTATTTTGTGAGCTGAAAAGTGATCACACTTGACTAGAAATGAGTGGAAACTAATGTAATTGAGGTCTATAATACTTTAGGGACCAAAAAAGGCCCAAATTCTGCGGTTTTAGCCATTTTTGCAAAAAAATCCAGATCCAAAACAAAAACCACAAGGACGGTTTTGGCAAAACACATCCAGATCCAAAACACGAAGGGAGATCCAGATCCAAATCCAAAACACAAACCCCAAAAAATGCCTGGCGCACATCACTATTCTTCTCAAGCAACCCTCATTCATATCTCAAGCAACCCTCACAGTGCATGCTTTACTGGGCTCCTTGCTGGAGCATTAGTGTGTTGATTACTGATGACAGGTGATATTCATTATATTACTTGTGATTGATAGGAGACCTAGAAAACATGCACTGTTAGGGTTAAGAACCATTGTGTTAGAGGGTATGGTAATAGTCTTAAACAGGAGACGGTCTGGGAGAATTGAGCGATCTTGCCTTTGTTTTGTGACAGATCTTTTGGTGTTGGAATTATATATGATGCGTTCCCCCCTATAATAAGAATAGCAGAATTATTTCTACTTACATTGTTCTATGGGGTGCACACAGTTACTTATTTAAAGGGGACAGATGTTCATATATGTTCAGCAACATTGTGCTCTGTACAGAGCTTCACACTACAATATCCCTCATAAATGTTAAAATAATGATTTTAAGGCCAAAAGGTACATATTACTGAGCGATCAAAATAAATTATATATAGTTATTAGAAAAGGAAATTTCTATTACTTCCTATTGAAGGAAATGGCGGCCATTTTAAATTCAAGCACTCCACCCCAGAAAACAGACATACATGCAGTTAAGAGAACAGCAATGTTCAGTGGGAAAAATGCCAACAAGATATTTCCGTTATGTAAATCACATCTGTAATATTGTAGCTCTGTATCCCCTGGAGCACATAAGTGGTTAAATCAATAGGAAGCAGGCATATAATGACAAATAATAAAAATCTGGAATATTTACTCTTAGAATGGCCATAAAAATCGTCTAAATCAAACTGCTCTTCTGGGAACAAAACATATAGTAACATTTAGTAAAAGAGCATTTCGAGACTTGTTAAAGCAAGAGGGATTATAGCATAGAAGAAAGCGGGAGACTGGGCAATTTGCCAGGTCAAACTTAGAAGAAAGAATATCTGGGTGCTGACAAGAAATATATTTTGAAATATTATATTTACATAACATACCCTGAGAAACATCTTTTTTAGTTATTTTGGTAAGTTCTTAACTAAAACCCATTTCACGTGTTTAACCATCATGCACTTACAGTGTTACTGAAAATAATTGCAGTGAAGCGGAGTGGCAGCAGAGATCCAAGGCTGAACTGTAGTCCTTACTGTACGGTATCAAACTGTTCTTACTTAACATGGGGACGATGCAAAAGTCTGGACAGCCCTTCCCGTACACTTAACATACACCTCCACATCATGCACATACAATCTGTCTGTAACAGCCTGGAATCAGAAGACACGCATATATATACAAAATGTGATCATTATCTGATACTTGTGAGCAGTAAACTAGTATTTGAGCGAGTCTGGATCTGGTCCTACAGTATGTTAACCAATCTTTCTATCTAACAAGAAGATAAATGTGGTACAAATTCGTTTGTGACCCATATTCGTTCAGAAACATTATCTTAACTAATGAAAACAACCGCCCCTCATGCAACATAAATTCTGGAATGGATATTACACTAACATCACACTAAAATCGAGAGAGATGATTGCTATCAGAGTAGGAGGCAAAGTTTAGATAAGCTGTATACATTACCAACAGCCAAAAAAATGACCGTATTTTTCTTCCAGGACATAATGCAGAAGTACAAATTAGTCTCCTATATTCAGTACTTGCTTCTGATCACAAAGGTATTTATTGTAACTGACCTGTGGATATTGAAATGATTAGACACTACATAAGTGCCAAAAAACATGGCGGGAATCAAACATCATAATTAGACTGTAGTCATCCTCTATAAAATATTGCTTTTGAAAAGACTGTGGTACTAGATTCCCCCTGCTGCACACCGTCATCTAGTATTATAGATGAACACAGTGCATCAACTGTACATGCTTGCTAGCCAGGTTTATTACCTGATGATTGTAGCCTATATAACCAGTCCTTCCTTATGTGTGCCTTTCTTGTTTTTCTTTATCCAGCTGTTCTGTGCTCTGAATGGTTCTTTTAATCTTTTCCTCATTCTTTGTGGACATCTGTCATTCCTGGGGTATTTACTAACAACAAATTATTTGTAATTTATATAAATATTTAATATTTACTTACCAGCATCTGATAGTATGCATACTGCATTTGCTCCCCTTTAATGCTACATTCAGATTACCACCCTGCAAATACCTGTATACTACATCACTCATTCTTTTCTATCAGTTTCAGGATACATGCATCAACTTTTTAGTTACTTGCTGTTGTACTTTTGTTTGTGTATTTTAATCAAGTAAAGTGTATGAAACCAACCATTTGTCAATGTGTGAGTTTATGTATCAGCCATAATTCTCTAGTATACCTAGCGCTGTATAATTTTACTTTTTTTTTTATACTGTGAGTGTTATCAATATCTCCCAATACAGCAGCTGTTTAACTATACAAGATATATATTCTTCCATATTTTTAAATTTCCCTTTTTAAACTTAATAGTACATTGTGTAGCGCTGAGATTAGTTTGTATATTTTTTTGTGGACAAATGAATCAAATCATCCACCATAGTTAACCTGGCCCATCCCCTGAAGGGCAGTCTGTTGTGCCACCTTGAAAGTCTGTATTTCCTGAAAGGGATTAAACACTTGTGATGTGCATGTACATAGGCGTGTTGCTACACCCACAGTCAGGGACAGATTAACAATGGGACCACAACCCCAGGCCTCCGTTGTCAAAAAGCCCATGCAGCTATGACATCAATGTGATGAGGGAGGGCATAGTGTGATTACGTGGCCCACATATAAATGACTACCACAAACAACAGTGGTCATATCCACGTCATTGGCCACTCCAATGGTCCTTTCATCATTTTCAGGCCCATGTGGCTCTTAATGTGGCCCTAAGGCATTGGACATAATCTCCTGGGGAACCTTCTAATAATGTAGGTGCAGTAACCCCATCAAGTAGTGACTTGACAGAAAACCGAAATCCACCCTAAGATTAACGTATGCACCATGACCATATAGCCAGTGAAATGTATAAATGCTGCATAATTGTAATTTGTTATATGTGAAAAATGTTAACATCCAACAAACCTTTGTTTTGATTATTTGTAGCCACATGCCCTCTATGTCGCCACTGTTGCCTTTTTGTGTCCCAACTGTGTAAGTAAAGGTTTGTATAGGTCAGGGGTAGGCAACCTGTGGCTCTCCAGGTGTTGTCAAACACGCCAGGAGAGCCACAGGTTGCCTACCTCTGCACTAGAGTATTACATTACCCCAATATACCACCCCCTCTATGTAGTACTAGAAGTCCCAGCATGCTTTAACTGTACAGACATAGTGTATACCCGACAAAGCATGCTGGGACATGTAGTTTGACAACACCTGGAGAGCCGCAGGTTGCCTACCCCTGGTATAGGTGTTAGTGCATGAATATGTTTTATTTTGTCTGTTAGGGACAAGCAAAATCATACTATGAATTGTAGAGAACCCCTGGTCTAGCAGATAAGTCTCATGTGTATATAATCACACAGTACTGATCTGATGGAGCATAATCACCAATACGTAACCCTAGTAATCAGGCCAAGTAGTTAGAGGTAACTGTTAAATATACCATTGCCTACAGCATTTACTTCTTGTATTTCTTGACATGTTTACTTCAAACATTAGAAAATAAGCCTTATAAATAATAACAAATAAGACGGTTTTATCTGCCTAAGTATTAAGGGAATCAAAATGAAAGCAATATGTAGACAAAAACTATAGAAAATAAAATGTATTCTGTCATGATTAGAAAATCAGTCTGGGAAAAGTTCATCAGGAAAAAGGGATTGCCACAGTCAATTTGTCTAATGTAAGTAAACATTGCAGGATTACTAGGAAAATCTAGGAATATGTGCTGCTGGAATTTCTGGGTTAGGAAACTGCAGATGAGGTTAAGTTATGCAACCCCACAGGACAGCAGTATGGGGGCTAGGCATTCACAAGGGGACAGCGTGCCACAAATCAGCAATAGTAAAATGCATTAAGACTAATAGAGCTGAAATGTCATCTTCTGTAAGGAGAGGTTATACTTCAGTCAGGAAGTACCAAGCTTTCCAGAGTAGGGGGTTGCAGATTACACGGTCTGGCACATAATTTCTCAATCAAATATGATGTGACAGATTTTGTGATCAAACCACCTTCAACACCCTTCACAATACTTGCCATAATGCCTCATTAAATCCATTAGTATGTTTCCACAACATTTCTGAACTATAATGTTGAAGCCACACAGCAGTGGCAACTAAAATTACACATTCTGAGTAGAAGAATACTTTCCTATTTATGATTATCAATGTTATCCACAACAAACCAAAAAACTCAAAAAGAAAACAAGACCATGTTTTGACATCTAAACTATAATCGACAAGGCTGAAAAAAGAAGTATTTGAAACAAGATTGTATTAACAGAAATTTCTCAAGTGCTATAACCAATGCAAAGTTTACTTATGTAGATTATAACTTTAATCTTTGTATTAAACAAACTTTTTTCATAAATGGCAGTGCATGTACTGGAAAAATGTCCACGTGACTGTCAGATTTCCTCACAGAGGGCCAGATTCAGATTTACACTCTTATGACTTAAGCTGGGCACACACAATAAGATAAATTGTTCCTATGAAAAAAAAATTTCAAGAGCGGGCAAAACCATGTTGAATTGCAGGGGAGGAAAATTGAATTATTTGCAATCAGTATTAGAGTTGAGCGATGATGTTTCCTAGAACAAGTCTAATAACAGTGTAACAGTAACGCTGGTCAGTATCTGTGTGCAACATGCAATAAAAGTATTCTCCCTGTATGCAAACACTGACATTCATTTAACCTCCCTTTCATGTATGCTGAAAGTTGGTTGCATGTAAAACATTGACGATATAATCATGAGAATTACGTTTTTAGAAATAAAAAACATACAAACATACATTAAAAATTAGCCTTAAAAGATACAAAGACAAAAAGAGAGGAAAAAGAGAATACATGGGTTTTACTACAAAGAATATGTCCTTAATTACATCATCCTGTTGATCCCTCTTACAATTATACCATTCAAAAAGAAAACTAAGATGCTATCATATTACTTTTACATCACTGAAACAATTGCAACACAAAAGTAACAACCTTAATCTGGGCACTCACTAGAACAATATCATTCTAATGTATATTGGTGCCAATTGGACAGGGCAATTTTCCCTTGGGAAAACCGCCCTGTTATCGGCACCATACACTAGAACGATAGTAGAGCTCATAGATTTTTGAGCACTATGAACATAAAGGGCCAATATGGTTCCAGTCTTATGGCTCAATTTATTTATTTACTAAGCTCCTAAAAATAATAAGTGTTGTATCCGTTATACACATACATTATAAGGATATATAAGGACCAAAACCACATTTCACAATTTAAATAACATACCAGCAATTCAAAGCAATATCACTGAAAGCACTATAGAATGCTATAAATATGTGTTCTTACACAGATCAGGTTGCATATTTACATATGTTCATTCACAAACAACTATAAAGGTAAAACATTGGTTGCTGTGGTGAAACTACATACTAGATATTTTACACATTATATAGTGTGTACCCAGGTATCTGTGCCCTGTGCATCGGATGGTGCTCCCTAGCAGATAAACGTAAGTATAGTGTTTATACACTGACACAAAATTTGGTAATATAGTGATATGTACCTGAAGATAATAGACAATATACAAGATGCCAGTGGTTTTAATATCTGTGTGTGTGTGTGTATATATATATATATATATATATATATATATATATATATATATATATATATATATATATATGCATATATATGTGTGTGTGTGTGTGTGTGTAATTTGAGTTTATCCGCTGTGTGCCCCTCCAGTACCCTTCACTCTCCCTGTATTTGTTTTATCAAACCTGTTATTCTCTATTAAGAAACCGGAGACACACTAGAAACCCACACAGACACCTGGAGAACATACAAACTCTACACATTTTGCTGATATAACCTATAATTAAATATCCAATATTCTGTAACACACTAGATTAAGATACAAGTTTTCACTTTGGTACACTATAAAATACACTAGTGAATATAATTAAATTTAACTAAAAGCAATACATTTAAATTGACTGCGTAATTGAGACAATCAAATCAACTGGATTCACAGCCACAGCATTCTGCCAATGGTGACAGCAAACATATGACTTACTATTTCTTTACTAGAGTTTTTTTGGTCATATACAAACAGCAATTATGTCATCACAAAATCAGATTTTCTAGCAGGGTCATTAAATATGCAATTATATATCATTTCATTTACAGTTACAGATTCACAGTTGAACCCCAGTGGAAGATGGAACCAGTCACTATACCTTCATGCTTCTAAGATTATATGAACATTTGAGTGCTTAGTTGTCCTAAGAGACGGGGCTGATGGAAGTGAACATTTTTATTGGCATAAGAGTGTGATTGAAATAGACTGTGACGGCTAACCACTAACACAGGGACATTATCGCACAGTTTATCTTCAACTCCTTCTAATTTTGTGGATCTAAACTATGCTTGGTCAAGTCCAAATATATTTATTGTATTTCATGTGTTTGGGTACAGAAATGTTTGTTTAAGTCATTTCACATGGAGCTATAAAATAGTTTTTTCGTTAAAGAAAATGGTATCTTTTATATTACTGAATTTATTTAACCCAAACAACCCTCAACAAAGTCATATCTTACTTTCCACATTAAAGCGTAGAAGAAATCATGAATAGAATCCACTATAGTTCCCTATTTTAAAATATGGCAATATCATATTGTACTGCAGGGATAGGGGATTGTATATGTATGCATGTGCATAAATGTAAATTATAATTTTAAGTAAATATTAACTGAACACGAAATTGCAGTGTTAAGATAATTGTATGCTTTGTGTATACTAGCAAGGAAGAAAAACAAGTCAAATGCTCCATACCAAAATACAGATACAGTATTCCTATATATGCGAGGGGAGCTGTTTGTAAGGTATATTTCTGTAATATGTGCCTGTATGAGGGCATGTCTGTAGTGGGTTCTTCTGTAATATGTGTAAACATTTTGTGGGCTACAGCTATAATGTGTGATGCGGTAAGGGGTATAGGCGTCATGTGTGAGGGTATATTGCACTTATATGTGGGTTAATGACATTGCTAAATGTGTTCGTAGGATTAGTTTGGTTTGTGTGTGTTAGAAGGGCGATGTAAAGAATAGAGCCAGATCCACTGTGGAAAACGCCAATTTTTTACTTTGACAAGAAATACACAGAAAAAATGACACAAGGCAAAGGCATAGGTGCATACTAAGAATGGTATGCACAAGGGAACACAAGGGAAAATGTTTGATTGGTAGCTCTAGAGTTAGCAATATTCACATTTTCACATAAAACTAACAAAATATGTGCATCTACTGAGTTCAAGGAAGACGTATGCCATGTGTTGGGAGTTTATAGATTAAAAGGACAATTTATGTGTGTGCCTGGGGCATTCTTGTTGGTGTAATTGTTGAAGACTATTTATCAATGTGTCTGGTTTACGAGTCATTGTCAGTATTTTTAGCTCTTATTTCTCTGCTAATAAAAACAAATAACAAAATCATTGCAGTATAATAAGATTTGAGATTTTATATATATATATATATATATATATATATATTTATATGTGTGTGTGTGTGTATTTGTGTGTGTGTGTGTATATATATATATATATATATATATATATATATATATATACACATATATATATATATATATATATATATATATATATATATATATACACACACATATACACGCACACACACGCATATATACCCAAAAAATCTTTGTTTTGGATTTCTTATTTCTTTACCTTCCACAGACGATGTCTAAATCAGAGCTAGTGGTCATCCATTATGTTTATAATGCGAGAGGCTTGTTAATAATAGTTGTTTCACAACAAAAACTGATATATATATATATATATAAACAATGAAGAAATCAATGAATCTAGATTTTTTGTGTAATGATATCTCTACAACTAAAGCTGGTCACGATTCTTCAAATTTTGACTGTCAAAAATTAGTCAAAATATTGTTCTAATGTGTAGTAATGATTTTTACAGAAAACCAACAACGATCCTTTATAAACTGGTCATTATGACAATTTGATCTTTCCTAAGGTGTCTGACATTGTGTAGTGTGTGGGGATTTCAGGTATCTATTAACAATGTTTCCATATTTCTTTCAGTCCCCTTTGGGTATGGTTATATAAATGATCTGCAGACGTACTACTAGCCGACTGTGTTGTGCACCGGAAACACAGACAGCTGACTTTTGCAATGATGGAGAATTTCAGGGGAGATTCAAACGCGTTATTTTCCCCCTTATGCAAACAGCGTAAGGGAGAAATAGTCGCTCTTTTTAGCTTGCTGGCTTATTGAGCCGTGTATAAATAGAAGCGATCTTTAACTACCGTAATATACACAAAAAAGCACATTACTTTTTCGCGTCTTAACCACGGATTGAATCGCCCCGTCAGTGTATCGCTCGTGGTGTCTCTGAATCTCCATTGAGTCTTACCTCCACAAACGTTCAATAAAATCAGGAAGTATCAGCTTAGAGAAAAAACGATAAAAAATATTTGACACGTTCTGCAAAAGAAAAATCATTCAAGATAACGTAAAAATCATTATCATTAAATGTATTGCTAAAAATCTTAATACTCAGACCGGTTTTTTAATTTCTTCTTGTGTGTTTTTACACTTTATTTCAACCATGAGCAACATGACCAGCAGACAATAAATAGTACAATGAGAAACTTGGAGCATTCATTTTTTTTTCAATTACTTCAAAACAGTTGAAGACTGTGACAGCATCTGTGAACTTGTAAGAAAATAAAAGTGATAACAGAGAAACCATATTTATATCAACAAATGTGTTTCTAGTTGAAATATTGCTCTTATCTCACCATTCATTTCTAATAACTTTAGACACAAAATATATGTGCAACAACACAACAATCGCCGGAAAATAATAGTACTAAAAGGTTACAAATATGCAAATGTGTACTGAAATACTGTGGCGAGTTAATGACACTTAATAGTTATTAATACCAGTCAACAGTATGGGAAGGTAGAAACAAATACTTAAATACAAGCTTAAAAAAAAATAAAAAACAAAATATGTGTTTAACTATTGCTACATGACATCATGGTCTATACAACGGATGCAGACATACGAAGATCAAGCGTTCATTTAACTAAAGAGTTTGGAGGCTGACTTCCCTAACTATGGGGGGGGAAGGAAGAGGAAGGGGGAGGGGTAGCTGAATAAGGGACCCTACCTTAACTTCTCTGCACCGTTTTTACATAGAAGCAAGCAGTATGGAGGTACATAAGGCATAAGCATGCCCTTATTGTAGACTTTACATACCTCCCCCCTGTCTCCCATGCATACACACCCTCTACATTACACTATTCATGTAGTACTCTCAGTGCGCTTCTACAGCACTTGGAACTTGTGCACTGGGGTTTCAGAGGTCTAGATACGGTCCATAACGCTTACTTAAGAAAATGATAAAACAATACAAGTGTTAGAGGAAATTACACAAATATATATATCAATAAAAACAAAACAAAATGGGAAAAAAGATTCAAAGATTTAAGGTGCCCATACACTATGCAATAAATCGTTAAGCACGAAAATTATCATGAAAGTGAACGATCAAAAGAAAGCTTGTTTGAAAAAAACAGGCACTTAAATTGTCTCCATACACACACGCTTAAGTTTCGTAATGAAAAGAACTATACAAAGTTGGTGCATTCCCCACACACTGTACAATTTAAGCGTATTTCATCAATCTAGTTTAAGCACACCATCCAATCTGCACTACACTTAAATGGAGATTTCAACGATTTATCAAATAGTGTATGGGCAGCTTACGTCTTGGATAGATAAAACTGCTGTTTCATGAAATAATGAGTATTCATAAGTTCTATTTCTCCTACACTTAGAAAAGTCATGGATAACTTGATTGTTACAATAAAAATGAGACCACTCAAACAGCATAAACATAGTATGCAGAGTTGTTTGCTTTGCCTTTTTTGAGTGTAAGCACAAACTTTGTTATGTTTCTTGAAAGTTGGAAATATTTACAGTTTACAGTCAAAAGCAGCTATGCTTGCATGTCAGTAAGAAGCACAACAACAATCTATATATTTTCCGCAATGATATACTTTAAATCACTCCCTTCACCCTTGCAACAAATTGAAAGCATGTTATACAATGTACAAAAGTAAAATAAGTGTTTTCACTAGCAAAACACAATCTGTATTTTCCTCAGACTGCTAGCCCTATATCAAATACAGGAAGCTATGTATGTCAGTGAACTGGATGGAAGTGTAAATAATAAGTTATTCTTATGAGAAGCATTTTATTAGTCAGATTACAGGATGATGTTTTGTACAGGACTGCACATTTGCATCTGAATATCATTATGCAATACCCTGACTACAGCAATGGGTATTCCCCCAATGCGCTCAGTATATCCACTAAGTGGGGCTTTAAAAACATTAGAAATTGTTAAAAACATTTTTGATTAAACAAAAATGAGCTTATTACAAACTGTCAGACAGCACCTTGAACCTTCCAGTGAGCACTAGACAATGCAGAGAACATCATAGAGATGGACAAACAAAAGACTTACCTTTCTCCTATGAACACTAGCAAAACACTTGCTCTTTACATAAAGTTATATAAATACAATATGGAACAGATTTTATACCTTGAATCAGAAGTGGAAAATAACAAGAGAGTAACTTTCCAGAATAGCTGATCATAAAAAGATATTGCAGGGATTTATGTCAATACATAAAGAATTGAATCTGAAACAACAATCAATAATAATAATATAGATGAAACATTCTCCGGGTCTTCATTCAACTGCTAACTAACAAATGCCAGAACTTCAACTTCCAAAGTCCCAAAAGGAAGAAAGAGGTCAATGGGATTCCACATGCATAGAAATTAGTGGGTCATTGAAGATCATTCACTATCACTCATAGTTAGGTGAAAAAGGCAGGGTGGCTACAGTTACAGTTCTGTGTATGCCACACACATCAAATCACAACTTCTGTGTGTATTGAAGTTGTCCTAGACAGATGTGGGTCACTGGCCTTAACAACCTTATTTCGACAGGAAGCAAGGATGAAAAAAAAGACATCCCAACAGACAGGAATCCCCAACTTGAGAACAGTTGAGCCCTGGTGCAAACAGGTAAGATTTTCCCCATCCTTTACCCTATTACTCACCATAACCTTCTCTGTCAAAAAAACATCCCCTACCTGCAGCTCATATCAAACCATATCTAATCACTCCTCGCAACCTAACTCCTAACCTTCCCCTTCTATGATCTAGCCCATCCTTAATCTTACCCTTCTACGACCCATTCTCTCTCTGCAGACTAACCCCTAACCTTTTTTCCCTTCTCAGATCTATTCCCTCCTTGCCGTCTAACCCTAGCCTTCCCCCTTCTACCCTCCATCACAGCCCTACACCTAATTTGCTAATTCTACTCGCCATCCCCTATCCGCTGCCTATCCTAAACCAAGGATTTAGCCCTTCCCTGCAGCCTAACCAAGCCCGCCTCATTCTTGTCTTCATTCCAACATGTTGCGTGAAGCTGTCTTTGTTGTCTGTGGCTTTTACTTATATGGAAAAAAGATTATTTGCAGTAATGGATTAGGTATGTTTTGTTGAAACAGGAATATTTTAGCATTCTTCTAGATTCATTAAATAGATTGAAATAGAGATATTTTGGGGTACAGACGAGCTACATTGAGCTCTTGGCTATAGGATTTTGAAACATTGCTGAACTAGACAATACATCCTGCCCCAGATGTTCTGAGCTGCTAGTCCACTTTTTAAACGAGTACGATGATTTTGTGTTTGATAAGATGTTTGCTCAATAATACCTTGTTCATACTGGTGACCCGCTAATTACCCAGGCTTTTCAAAGCTGGGTTGTCGTGTACAGACAGTCGTTCCATGATGAATCTTTTATATTTTATTTGTATTTATTTTTTTTTTATGTAAAGAGACCCGGCAACAGGCACTATCCACACCACCATGAAAAAACCCAGGAATTCAGGCAACCTGGGAATTTACCGGAAATACCCAGGTTTTTTTATGGCAGTGTGACCATAATAATAATAAATAATTATAATAAAGTCAATCAATCATCGGCAGTAAGAGAATGGTTTGGGCAGTTCTTGCACATTAATGTGTTTCATTCATAGGAACTTTATCAAAGCCATGGCCATGAGTTTTCTTTATTATGCTACATTTTACACTATTGCAAATCAGATAAAAAAAAATAAAGACTACAGTCACATTTAAACTACCAACACACATACAGACAGCAGAATCTGTTCTGACAAGAAAGTGTGAAGTGATGTCTTGCTAAGCAGAATAGAACTGTATATCTATCTTTGTAAACATCCTTATCAACTGTTTTTAGCTCTAAATAAATCTTTTTTCCCTGCATGTAACACTGTAACTAAAGCATGCTGCTATGCAGAAAATGTATGTTTTTCTAAAAAACTGAAGTGGTTGTCATGTGTGATCACAGTCTGTTTTGTGTTATAAGAAAGGCGAATGTTTGAATTAAATGAACACATGATAAGAGATTAATTTAAACTATGAAAAAAACAATAAATGAAGCAAACACTCAAGAAACTGCTATGTGTTCCATTGAAGCGTAATTACTGTAGAGAAAAGGCAGCATTGGTCATAGACATAAATGACATTCTATGGCTTTACTCTGATTCTGAACTATTTCCAGGCATCTCAGAATATGCAGTTTACAGATTTGGATGCTGTCCATTTTACTTGATTCTTCCTAGATTGCGTCTAGCAAAGATGCCTACTACAGTGTAGCAATCTAGGACCAAATGAGACTAAAGCAAAATGAATGCCACCCCACCTTGGTATTTTGGCAATATTTAATAAGAACATAGAATGCATGACCCTTATAGAGAATGCTGGTATGACAAACATGAGCATACACAGAGCATGTGAGTATACAGAATAGCCAGTAACTGGAATGTTGGAATGAAAACTTATAGCAACCACTAATTAATCAAAATAGTAAAGAACACTATGCTTGGATATCTGGAAAATGCAGATTTTGGAGATTACGGGTGGCCGTTGATATAACGTATTCAGCATTTATTTTAACTAAACATCAGGGCCTAAATGTACTAAACGGCGGGATGGGAAAAGTGTGAATGTTCCGATACCAATCAATCAGATTTGAGATCTCATTCTCCTGTATTTAACATGAAACTGAGAGCTTTAATGTGATTGGTTGCTATGGGCAACACCCCCACTTTTTCAATCCTGTAGTTTAATAAATTTCACCCCAGATGTTTGGGAAAAACCACGTACTATCCATACTACACTGGGAGGGTGGGGGGCTTCATCACCCTGTCGAACTACTGATCTAAGTGTAAATGGCAGTAAAGTGCATAAGGTTTATTGCGCCACAGTAGTGTTTGTTTAGGTTGAAAAGCAAGTGCTCAAATAGTTTTGAATGGAGATTTATGATTTTACTTTTTTCATGGACAAGTTAGCCATTCAAGAAAAAGAATGCAGAACAAGAGAACAAGTATTACAGATATACACAAGATTTATAAAGAAATATTGCTCCACAATATCCTCACAACTGTCTTATCTGTTTCTCAAGCTGTCAATTTGTTCTCGTCATGATAGAGGTGAACACACATGCAAGCCATACAGGCCAGTCAGGATAATCCCCTCATCTGTTCCCAAGGGAATTTAAGCTGTCTGGTTTCTTTCTCTACTATGTGCAACCGTAACCTCAAACACTATTTTTTTTTATCATGTTAAATAGATGTGCCCCAGAAATAGCACTCGTCACAAAGTGTCATTTTCCGGCAAACTCAGCGCCACAAGAGCTGGCAACATTACACTTTGCAATTTTAAAGAAAATCTAGGATACAAAGGCACAGAGGGAGCTTTACAATTACATACATTAAATGTGAAACGGAGCTTCTGAATAAATAGCATAAAGACATTTCTATCTAGCAATGACTAGTGACGATATTATCCCCAATTATTGCATTAGTCTTATAAAAACATACATACATGTCCAAAAATATCCACCTGATTTGGATTCATTTACTTTATAAGTATGATTTGTTTCAAATGACTATACTGACGCACAATGGGCAAGATTTTAAATAGGAGGAAAGTCATTTAAAATGGAACCCTGGCCTACATTCACCCAAGTGTGCTAAAATAGCTTAGTCTCAAAGCCTGCGATGCCCCAACACCTTTCTCCAAATACTGCAACCAATAGGTTATTTTAAGAGCAAGGCAATGGATCTTAGGTTCTGCTTAACCCTTAATGTATTCCATAAAGATTTAAGTGTTAATTAACCGTAGATATGTAAATCAGTGTCAATGTTGTATTTATATTTGATACTATTAGCATTTTTATTTTGTTTCAGATTGTGGGCCTTGTCTAGGAATTGCCAGGATCTAGGCTTGTACATGTGATAAGAGAAAATCCCTGAGTAAATGATAAGGATCGATCCATATGTATTGAGAACCATATTTATGTTATTCAGAATTTTAACAGTTTGGATCTGTATACATGAAGCGTTAATGTCTACACTGGAAACATAAGAGGAAACATGCACTTATTTTTATATTTATATTCATTGTATTTACTGTATATATTTTTTTTAATGCACCATGGATATCAACTAAGCATTCACTTTACAAAACCAAATTTACATACATTTTACATGTATATGTTTACTTATGTGTAGTCTAGGGATCAGATTAACAGCAAGAGTTAATTATTGTCCTGCGTGACCCCAGAGGAAAAAACACAGTTTTAGGTTACTATACTAAAAATTATATACCCGACTGATATTACATTGCTTAAAGACATCCAGACTGGCTACATCCGTGACTTGCTGTGTCAATGGATACTGGCACCAAGAAAGAGTAAATTAAGAAAATCACTTTTCTTTTAACCCATACAAGATTGCCACATGAGTATCTGTCAGGGCAGAGACCCTCTACTGCTGTTCAGCTTGAAGTGATGACCTGGAGATTTCCTGGGATTTCTCTGAAATTCCCAGGTCGACACTGTTCACACTGAACCCAGGTAGCGGATAGTAAAAATCTTTAAATCATTAGCACTGGAGCTGTGATTGGCTTCCTAATGTGATTGATTGTTAAACAAGAAACACATGCAACACCCTAGCAACTCTTTAGTGAACTACCCGGGGAAATAAAAAACCCGGGTAGGGATTGTTTAGACTGAAGGCGACCCAGGAATAACAGGGAATATTCTATATTACAATTCTTGACAATGTCAAGTCAATTCCACTCATATAATCAAACACATTGGTTTAGTGTGATAATCTGTTGATCACTGCGCATTGATGCCTCCTCTGCAATATATTACGTAGAATGTTATTACTGGAAACAATTTAGGTCTATTACATAATACCGTCTATAATACCTATTTAATAATACTGCAAGAAATGAAGACATTAGTGGCATAAGATTGGAAGTGTTACTGCTGTATGAACTGTTAGTTTGGTTTCACATAAATAAACGTAAGCCTGTTTTTGTGGGACACTGGTTTTCCCAGGGCTTCCTACCAGAAAGCCTGTCTGGAGTCACTCCTCATAGATAAAACATTGAAATATACCTTCAAGTCACTTCAGTGTGATAAGATGCCCAGAAATAGCAGACGCACATAACACAAAAGCTTGTAGTTACATGACAGGGTTGTGAATAGTTCATTAAGAGCTGTTAAGAGTTTGATAGTGTACAAGACAGCTCAATCTAGATATGCCTGAGCAGCACACACTGTTAAAGTGTTTGTTGCTGATTGGTAATACACACACACACATATGTGTGTATATATGTATATGTGTGTATATAT
>JABWIB010000134.1:39359-69265 GCA_016617825.1 Platyplectrum ornatum | reverse complement strand
TCCTCTATGTCTATTCTACAGGCACATATTGATGTAGGACAATCCTCTATGTCTATTCTACAGGCACATATTGATGTCCGTAGGAAAGTCCTTTATAGCTATCCTACAGGCACAGTCTATTGAGCAAATGGATTATTAGGGAAAGTGAGATTACAGGGAAAGGAAAACAGTCTGTATAATATTTCATATTTATGACTGTCATAGGAGGGTCATGATAATGAATGCACAGTTAGGTTCACTGAGGGTCCACTGAGGGAAATATTCTCATGACTGCAATGAGATAGCAAGTCATGTTTGATCACACAGCGCTGTTTTCCACCCTTGTTTTACAGTTGTAATTAAGTGGGAAATGGAACAAAGCGTGTGGACGCCTGGAAAAAGATCCTATAAATGGAAAGTTTCATGATTTTACATGACATTATAACATGGTTATAATAAATAAATACATTATTAAAGATTTTTAAAGAAAGCATGATGCAGAATAACTGCTCGGTCACATATTAGCATTAATATTGTAGTAATGCATACATTTCATACTATTCACGTGATTTATTGTTTAGATTCAGAAGGTTTTCATGCATGTCTGTGCTCACCACATTTTGCAAATAAATCATCCATCGCATCATGGACATAAGCCAAACAAATATGTGCTGTGTGATTTATACTGCGCTAGTTTATCTGCATAACGAAGTCATGAGTGCAGTGAAACCTGGATGCTGCTGAATGCACGTAATACCTCTCTATATGGGGAAGTACATACATTAGTACCATACGTGCTAATCGTGCAGGAAATGTTAATAAAGCTGTCTAGTTACTAGTCCCTGCATATTTGAATATGAAAGGGGATGTGGGAAGCTTGAACATGCAGACGTCACTCATTCAAACTGCCTTCTACGCAGGAGGGCACCATTTATATCAAACACCTTTAAGCAATTACAAAGCAATCCATTCCGATTCAGACTTTGTAATTATTGCATCTGTTTCCATTTTTAAGAACCAATTTTCTTGAAGTCAGCATTTTATGTACCCAATTACATGTATTGTAACTTATAGCATCTTAGAAACTCCTCAGGTTACGGCTGGAACGATAGGTCAAGTGGAATTAAGATGAAGGACTAGTTTAGTACCATTAAGAATCCTAGTACAAGCTCCCAGGGTGACCTAGGGCAATCATTACTTTGTCTATATATCATGTACCTAAATTACACTGAAATTTGTTCAAGCGTGAATAAACACTTAAATTATAGTTTGTTTTCTTTGCTTTGAGAAAAACATTACCGCATACTTATTGTAAGGAGCCGTGTCCAAAAATAAATAATTAATAAAAATCACATTTACTTTTAATTTCGGCCTGTCCACAGAAATTGAAAGTTATTTTATGAAAATAATGTTAACACAAAGTGATACTTAACTTGGCTCAGCAATTTTAACTAATACAGTGCATGCACTGGATCCTCTTCTACATGTATGTTGGGTAGGAGGCACAGGTTAAGGTAGGGCTCTGGGCTTGTAAGTGCTGCGTGCATTTAGTTTAGGATGCCACTCACATAGTTCTAGTTCATACAAAGGAATTATGTGCAGCTGAACATACTTAAGATCGTTTCATTGAGTCTATTAATAACTGCATGTTATGATAGAATTGCATTACCACGTTCACCTTAAGGAGATACATAGAAACATAGAAAGTGACGGCAGATAAGAGCCACATGGCCCATCCAGTCTGCCCCATGCCTGGTAGATGACAGAAAATGTTCTGACTTCACTTAAGATTACTTTTGAAAGATTACATTTTTATTTATTTGTGTTTTACATTGTTGTCTTAGAAGCACTTGAAACGTATATCATATAATGGGATGCACTTCAAACCCCTGGGCAGCCCATTTTTCTGTAGGTCACTGTACGTTATAACACAACAGAACGCTCACACGGACACTAACCTCTGTATACATGTTCGAATGTTATTTGCTTAATGTAAGCATGAACCACGCCTCTGGTCCTTTGCATTTACCAGGTGTTTCCATGTTTTTGTCAACACAACTGACACACCTATAAGGTCATCCACTTGTCGCTCAGATAACAGGTGACACGCCATTGGCCAGAACAAAGTCTGTGAAAAGAGACTGTTTAAAAAGTTGACTTTGCATTTCCCAGGCAATATGTGATCACAATAAATAAATCAGCATGACATTTGTTTACAAGGCTTCATGTATTCAGATGTACCTGCATGAACACTCAAACATGTAGGAGAATAACATTCTGTAGTGTGATGCTGGTCATCCGCGAGAACAATTGTCACCTGCGGATCTCCAGTTGTTGTCAAACTACAAGTCCCAGCATGCAAAGTAGTAGTTTGACAACACCAGGAGAGCCGCAGGTCGCCTACCCCTGCTCTAAGTAATGGTCCTAATAACCACCACTTACCTTTCCACCTGGCACTAGTAGGAAATAGTGGAACCCAAGTGTTATAAGGAAGTTGGCAAATCCACTAGGACCACTCACCCAAGCAATAAATTGCCTAAACTCACAATGACTGTACGATCGGCCTCATATAATTTAGCACTAGAAGACATCAAAGCAGACATTCTGCTGACCTACCGTGTTTCCCTGATAAGACACTGTCTTTTTTTTTTTTGTTCTGCTTTTATCTTTTATCTCCATCATGCCCCCCAGTCCTGCTTTTATACCCATCATGCTCCTCAGTGCTGCTTTTTTTTTTTTTTTTTTACAAACTGGGGAATTCGCTAGTGTTTATTTTGGACGGTTTTACAAAAAATTGGGGTAGGGCTTAATTTCACACAGAGAGAGAGAGAGAGAGAGTTCTAGAAAGCTATTTGCAGAGTAAGTAAGTGTCAAGAAGTTTACTTAATGCACATATTCTAAAGGTACATAGCAATGAGCATTTTGTGTATAAAACTTCCAAATCTTATTAATTAACTAAAGCAGCATATGGCACTACGGTACCAAGGATGAAAATACTACATACAGTAAACAGCATATACAAGTAAAAAACATGCAGTAGTATGTCAACAAAACCAAGACATGACTTACAGACTTCCATCATTTACTAAAGTATATGAAATTAACATTTAAGCATTTGTTAACTATTAAAGTCCAATATGGTCCAACAGCTGGGGAGATCATAAAGAGAGTACATACTTCACAGTAATTGGGACACAGTCTAAAAGGATCAGTACATTGTTGGTTATTTCGTTCATGCAAAGCAGCAGAACTGATTTTGATACAAGAGCATATTCTATCCTGTCCGATTGCCCCTAGGGACGGTAAATACTACAGAATTATTAACAACAGACTACAAACAGCATTACCAAATCTCAATAGAAATAGATGACATAGTATAGCTACTGTGAAATCGCTTTCCTCAAAGTGCCACACTAAATGACAGCTCTTTCTACCATGCATTATTTGCAATTCATAGCGCATGGTTGCCAACATCTCCAAAGGTTGGCATTCATGCCGTAGTGTAAGCTTCTGCGCACTGTCATCTGTTTCCAGCATGTAAAAAATATACGCAAATTCGCTGTAGCTGTGCAGTGTCTATGCTAGTCGCTACAGGTGTAATGACAATACAAGTCACATCAGGCAAGCTGACCTCTTGATATGGGTTCTACTATCCACCCAAACAGACAATTAGCTTTACATTTGCTGGTGGTCTCCTAATGTACTGGATTCGCTTTCAGAATTGTGCACTTTTTTTCTAAGGCAGATTATTTTCCTTCAGCAAACAAGTGAAAGAAAGGAATAAATTCCTTTAGAAAAATAGTGTTCATAATCTGCATTACATTCCTGCGCAGCAAGTGTTCAGTGACAGGGTCAAAGGGATTTTGTGTTTTGGGATTAGTAGAGGGAAGTGGCAATCACTGGAAAATGCTGGTTGCAGAAAGGTGAGGTCAAGCAATCATTTAACAAATGTCACTCAAAATCCAGTTGTTCATATGTAGACACTAAACATGTGCTCGGAAGAATGGGGTAATATTTCTTATTTCTAGATCTATACAAAAGAAAAATAGTCTAAGTAGCAGGACGTGACAACTTGATGGTCTCCTCCTCGGAGCACTTTAATTGCATTGTTGGAATTGTTAGGCCTCGCTATGCCTGTATATTATTAGGGTATATTCTTTAAAGGCCTGGTCTATATTACCCCCACACAGCTGCTCTGTAGGGTAATACACTTTCCTGGCATCAAAGATATGACAATATTATTGATCACTAGTATTTTCAGAAGGCATGTGCAAGGCAGATTAGAGTGCTGGAACAGATATATCATTGTACACTTATTGTTATTTTGTCCTCGGAAAGACTCATAAATCCTTAATATTGTTTCACCATAACACTTGTATGTCACCTTAATGTATTTAATAAAAATACCCTTTAAAACTGTAAAAATAAAGTACTCACATTTAGGTTTCTTTATCTCCCCTCTCATCATTTCTGTCCGTTACATATTTTAACAGATGGAAGTTTTCATGGCAAATTCCTTTGCTGCTTGTTAGCAATCCACTACTTATGTGCAGAACATAGTTCACAAAACGTCTACACACTTGTACAAAATGGTGACTGAAACCACTGAATAGGTGGTAACCTTTTGTAGCTTTGCAAAAACTTACCTACAACAATGCTGTTTATTTATTTTGACATTTCTATGTGTATAGTAATTGGTTGCTTTAACTAATCATTCACTAAAGCTTTATACAATAAGGATAATAGGAAATATCAATAAGAACAAAAATCACAACATAAAGGAGTGAAATATGTTCGCGAATCAATGCAATGAAGTGTGCTACGTTAATCTTAGCAAGGGAGAAGTATTTGTGTTTTTTTACGTGGATCACAGAGCGGACGACCAGCATTTTTCAGTATTTGCGCGGCATTGAATCAGGCTCTAAGAGTCACACTACATTACAGTTATATTTACCATGCATTATTTACAATCCATAGTGTCAGCTAATGCAGAACATAAGCTTTCAGGCACTGGTCTACATCAACTTCAACCTTTTGCTGTGTACTGTGTGTGTTTGTGGTGGGCAAAGCTGAATCTCTATGTGAAATAAAAGATCTCTTTTGACATTTGATCTTTGACTTTTCCCCCATTCTTCATGACACACTTTTTGAAAGTTGAGGTCAAGCATTTGTTAAGGGGCAAATACATCTAGCAGGGACTGCCCTTCAGAGCATTTCATTCCTTCTTGTAGACAGAGATACTGATCACGTAAAGCATTTTAATTCAGTGGTGAAGGCACTCCATAATAATAACAGAATAAGACTACTACACTCCCAACAAATTTATCAGCAAATTTTCCTTTTTCAAAATCCTGTATATGCTTATAGCATGTAACCAATTGTATATATGAAACAAATGTTGGATTTAGTGCATATTTGGGTACAATAGACAATGCAGACAGATTATGAAATGACACTTAAGTAGTAAGATGACCATTACTCTAAATATTCTAAAGATTTTTTTTATTCCAAAAGTTTCCATAGTACTGGATCCAGACTTCTGAATTCTCACACTTTGTTTTGGTTACACCTTCTGAAAAGGAAACAGGTAGCGCTTATAGTGGAGAATTGGTATTGCAGTGAGATTGAAAAGTGGGGATGTTGCCCATAGCAACCAATCAGATTTGAGTTCACATTCTCCAGTGCGTAAAATGAAACAGAGAGCTTGAATCTGGTTTCTATGGGCAACATCCCCACTTTCCAATCTCACCGCTTAGTAAATATACCCTGTGGTATTATAAAGTACAGCATAAGTGTGATAACTGCCAGAGTACAAATTCACACAGAACCAGCACCTTTATTACTTTCACTTGTAAAACTTAATTATGTGTAATCTTCAATATTGCAAAAAATAAAAATAATCCTTTATAAATGTTGCGGTTAATGTAGAAAAGCAAAGTCCATAGAAAGTTGCGAAAATGACAGACTACATTGTACAAGAAAACAAAAGAAAAGCAGCGGCACATTATATTGTCCCAAGAGACAAAAAGTGTTAGCCCGACATTGATGGATCTGGCTCATGATGGTGGTCTCACGAGCCTTTGCTTGTGACATGGAACATGTATGAACAAGTGATAAAACTTGGAGCATCAAAGACTCGTGTGTGTAGTTGTTTGGACTGTTAGTTGCAGGAGATGAGCTCTGAGCAAAACAACAAAGAGTCAAGATAGCGTATTAAATCTACCCATATCCTTTGGATAATAAAAATGTAAGTAAAGTTTTTTTCCAAGTAAACTGCTCTAAGCAGAAGTTTTGCCGTTTTCCAGTATTAGTAATGCAAATATAAGTTTGATGATGCATACAAATGGAAAGCCAGTGGAGTAGATCTGGACTTGAGTTACAAGCAGAGACCTTCTCTGTCACTACCAGACAGAGTTCTGGACATGACCACAGCCCTACCAATTCAATGCATGATTCTGCTTTCATAAGTAATAGCATAGCTAATAACCCCAAGTGCAGGGATTAAGCATGATAACTAACATCCTGCCCCCTGTATGGATGATCAAACTTACAGAACTAAGTCATCTGAGTAACATCCTTGGCATGCATGTGCAATGCTACATGTTAGGGCATATACACAAGTGGCGTGTGTAACTCATAATGTCCTTAAGTCTGGATCCACTGCTCTATATGTAATCATATAAACTACAGATACAGGTATTTTCAATTGTTCTGTGCAAACTGAGCACTCAAGTTGAATCTTATGAGCATTATTCTGACACAGTACAAGGAACTAGGAGACATTGTGCATATTTTTACTTACAGTTGCCTAATGTATCAAAATGCTCTTTAACAGAAAGTCCCATCTAACATTGAGTTATAGAAAAAAAGCCAGCATCTATTCTGAATTCTAAGAAATGAAGTACAGCCAGTCATCAAGTGAACTAGGTTTAAACATCTGCAGTGTTACACATGTTAGCAATTAGCTTTCATTTTTAAAGCCTGGCATTCATTTTATCTGGTGAGATAAAAGATAATATGGGTGATTAACTAAACTAGTGATACATAATAGAAGTGTGATGTTTATGGTCATTTATCAACATTATTTGTGTACTTTGATTGGTTTTATTTCCTTTTATATATCATTATAAATAGAAATAAAGATAATACGTTTTCAGCGGTCATAACATGTTAAGTAAAGTTGTAAGTTACATTACTGAAACACATTCAACAAGCATACTGGGGCTGTGTTCATTTTGTAAAGACACAACATGCATGTATTTATAAAACTAATCACTGTTTAGTGCTTTGAAGATTTAATCGCTCATAGCAGAACATGAATGCATGGGGTTCATAGAAAATGTTATCTATTCAGGTAATTGTATACCAAGAGTTTCAAGGTGAAATTGATGAATATCCACAGCAAGTTACAATTTCACTTAAACATGATAAGAACGTACAATTTTTTTGTGTGAATTGATGAGCTCAAACTGATAAGATGTTAAGCAAAATTACTACTTTGTAAGATCAGCTCTGTGTAATATGTATTTATTCACATCAACAACTGTACCACTAGTAGCTTCATTCTAATATCCTGCCATTGATCAGCCAATTGTGTAAAGTAAATGAGCAGATGGCCAGTTTCTCTGCAGCTATAGAAGTGGCAATTTCATGAAAACCCACAGCTTTTCGCGTGTAATCTTAACGGGTTATTATTAAAATCCCAGGCCTTTTTATCTGGGTCTACCCCCAGAGTCTAAACCCTGGGGATTTGCAGAAATGTAATCTGAACTTGGTATAATATAGAATAGAATATATAGTTTGCTTGCTTCCACAAATCAGCAGTAAAGTTATTGACCAACAAATGATTGGTACTTTAATGCTCCACTTGCAGTGGAAAAGATCAGACTAAACTAGTGTATGAGTAATTGCGCCCATGTATCAATCCTCAATCACCTATAGAATGTAAGCCTGCGGGCAGGGCCCTCTCCCCCACCAGCCATTCTGTCCATCTGTATTCACCATTGTACGGCGCTGCAGACAATGTGTGCTGTCTAATATATAAATAATAATAATAATCATTTCATTAGCTTTATAGAAATCCCAGGAAATGCATTATGGCGTGTACAATACCCATGCAAAACTGGGTATTTTGTTTTTTATACATATATACAATGTTGATCCCAATGTATTTCAAGTACGAGGAGTTCTTAAGGTCTTACAATTTCAAGGCGACCTTAGTCCCAATCTAACTTTTTTCTGAATTATATTCAGGTTCTTTCACATGCTGTATTTGGAGGCTTCTCATGACACAATGATTTATAAAGCAACAACATTGTGTGGCTTTGCTAGTTTTGTAAATCACGTGAAAAACCCTGTCAGTGCAGCTCAACTACACTCCTGTCTTTAGCCAGAAAGCCATGCAGACCTGCAGGGGTCTGGGCCTGGACAGTGCAGGGTATCTGTAGGGATCTGTGTGCTGTATACTAGTTGCACTTGCATAAAGAGTTTAAGTTTATAATATAACTGTAGTGGTTTATGCTTACCTGCCCCCTAAAAACTAGAACACTAGTTACTTTTTATTTGCTTAGATGTTTAACTTTGACCAATGTAATGATGTGGAAATCTCTCACAGGAAGCAAGATGGCTTACAAAGTTAAAGAATAAAATAGTAAAAACATGAAACAAATTGTAAGATACCTAAACTACATTTGTATTTGTACTTCTTTGGCAGCTTGAGAACTACATTCAAGACAACATGAAAAAAGAGATGGTAGAGATGCAGAAGCACGCCGTACAGAACCACACTGCTATAATGTTGGAAATTGGGACCAACCTACTAAACCAAACGGCGGAACAGACAAGGAAGCTGACAGACGTTGAAGCCCAGGTAAATAAACAGTACACATACAGTAGCACATTATCATTATGATGTATCTGAAGGTGAATGGATGAAGGTTAAATGTAACAAGTTAAACAAAATCATGGATGTATCGAACTAGGGATCATAGTAAAAATTTTATTTTAATTGTTTGAAGTCTATTTACTAATTATTTTCTAAATAAAAGATTTTAGTGACAATCGGGTAGATCCAGGGGTGAGTTGGCGTGATACTGTGTATGCTGTGTAAAGCATGGATGAAATCTTTTTTAGGGAAGACCGTAAACAACGTACAGTAAGAATGCCCAAAGCAAGTGCACCCAATCCTGAAACGAACACAGGCCAAAAAACTATTGTATATCCAAAAAAACACTAACAGATTAATTGACCACTGACAGGAAAAAATATCCCTTGTGTGTTGCTTCAGGTGGATTGGGAAGACTAGATGGGCCAAGTAATTCTTGTCAAATTCTAGGTTATTACACTGTATAAACGGCACCGCTGTGTATGCACACAACCCACTTTTCTAGTGCATTTACATATCTGGATCGGTCCCAATAACTCAGAATATGCCAGTTTCTTGTAAACTTAACATAATTCCTTCATCCACACGTTTCTTCATTTATTTTCTATGATTTATGTCTGACGTTACATTTGGGAAAAAATATCCCATGTCACAACTGAGCCAAAAGAAGAAAAGTTCATGTAAGCCTTGTGATATTTCTGTGAAATACAGCATTATGTGTCTTAAAACCACACAGGATGGAACAGGGTCTGTTAAATGCTCTATAAATCTCTGATCAGACACTTGCCAGACTAATGTTTATCTGCTCTCTATAAATCAACCTAAACACCAGAGTCAGAAGTGCAGCATACCTTTAGCATAATTGAAAAGAAATAATAGATACAACTGGGTCATAAATGTGGGTAATAAGTGAAACATGCACATTTGAAAAAGTACTAATAAATAATTGGTGACAGCAAAAACAAACAAATAGTAGTTTATAGGATAACCCACCTGTTCTCTGCTTCAAAAACATTAATTGAAGACCATGACTAACTTTTTGCACTGACTCAAAGCTGGAAGAGGTGTCACATGAAGCCCTGCTCAAAAGTCTGGCTGCAAATACTGCACCTACTTATCTGCAGTCACTGACATTGACAAGTATTCTCAGAGGATACGTCTTTTGGTTAATGATCTGGGATGACATATAATCATGTAGTCTATTAGAGAAAGCGATGACCTTGATTTACAAAACTAGAAAACTAATTTATTGTATGATGATATTATGATGTGTTGTGATGTCATTATCAAATAATAATAATATAAAAACTTAAAACTTCCTAATCCTAAATAAAACAGAAATTTTAAGGTAGGGTTCCATTGTAAAAGATTCATAAGACTTAGGAGCTCATGGTGGACTGGCATTGAAACTCTGCTGCCGCTTTGGTTCCAAATTATAAATGGATGTATGAAATTAAATCGATAGCTACATCTGTCACAAATGTTGACGTAGCTGCATAGGTCACTAGTTACATAGTACAAAAATTGTAGCCGGATCCTACTTGTTGGGACTTCAGAGAATGTGAATAGATCAGTACAGAAAAAAAACACTAAAGTTGATCTCCTGAGGACACTATGTGAAATCATATCCTTAAGTAATATTTAACATGACGGATATGAGTAATGAGGTCTTCCTGTAAACAGAAACAAGCCTCAGATGAAAGCAGGGCATGTAATAGTTACACAAATAGTACTGTCTGAACAGCATGCAGCATGAGGAGGCATATTTTGCAAAGAATTGTTTTCCTTCCTAAACATTGTCATCAATGAAATAAATAACATTCCTGAACATGATATAATCAGGAGAAGAAAATCATTCACAATTTTGAAAGAAGTAGTCATACAATATGAATAAATACCTCATTATTTAATAATATTCATAATGCTATAAATTCTGTTTTGGACATTTGCTACACAATATAGGATAATACAACAAAAGCAAGAGATAAAGGGGATTATGTAGGGCACACGATTGGCCACTGTATTGGTACAGTAACTAAATACAAACAACTATTTTAATGGGTTAATAAAATTGTTGTTCTTTAGTTACTGTACCAAGCATGCGCCCTACATATGTTTGTCTCTCCCCCTCTATTATTTGCATTTCTATTGGCGCACTATAACTTAGCAGTGCAAGGCAATATACATCAGTTTCAGAATACATGATACACCAGAAACTAGTATACGTAACATAAAATCACATCAAGTGTGACTGGAAGCATGTGAAATTAACATAACATTCTATTTTTCTACATTTTACACAGGTATTCAATCAAACAAGTCGTCTGGAGCTCCAGCTTTTGGAAAACTCATTTTCCACAAACAAACTGGAAAAAAAAATATCAGATCAAACAAGTGAGATAAACAAGTTACAAGACAAAAACAGGTAAAAAAAATCATTCTTCCGTACTCCTAGGGAAGTTCCTCAAAGTGGAAACAAGAAATCAAAAACTCCTGAACTGAGCTTAAATAAAGCTGAGCCATTAACACTTTTAATCAATTTTAAATACTGTGGGAAGTGTGCCCAGGATATTTGAATAACATTTTAAAATTGAATTAGCTTTAAATTAATATACTTTTAATTAAAATGTCTTTCTAGATATGTATACTAAATTTCTCATATTTATCAGAATTAATGTGACCCTAAATAAGGACACAATAAGCTTTGTTTTAAACCTGCACCGTAAGCAGCCATTATATCTGTTCCTCTTGTCATTTATCCAGAACTAAACTATTTACTTGTTTTTATCAGTGGGTTAGTGTTGTTTAACACGTCTATCCATTGTGCCCAGTCTGTGTGCACACAGCCATACAGAATGTTTTAGCAAGGTGATTATTACGATGAGCATGCTCATTTCCCCAGTGATCAATAGAGGAAATACCATCTGTTTTCATAAAACAGCAATTGTGCCAGAGATCAGGGGTTCTTCCTCAGGACGGAGATAAAAAAGCATTTCCACAGACACAATGACATATTATTCACTCTTTTCTGTCTAATACATCCCGTCCTGTGACTGGAATATTTATGCTGTGAAGGTGGATGAGCAGACTGCGGTGCAAATAATTATCCCTGCATATTAGTCCTGTCAATGTTTTAGCATACAATATCAACAGTTCTTTTTAACAAACACCCAAAACTATAACCATAAAGGCAAGATCTTTAGAGAGCTAAATACTAAAGAAAAACTAAATACAAAATACTAAAGTGTAAAACAGTGATAGAATAAAACAATACCAGTTGAAACAGAGTGATAAAATAATACATGTGACACACGCCTGCATACATAAAAACACACACGGCAAACACTCGCTTTATATATTTAAAAGGAAAAGCATGAGTAACTGTGTCATTTCACTTCAATAGTTCCTGACAATGGGAGTTATCTCCTATACCGGTATTGTATATTTATTGGTTGAGGAGGCCTATACTAGATTTTTGACAGGGGCCATTTTTTCAACTAAATGATCTTACATTTATAAATAGAAGTTTTTCACTATCCAGGTGATGGATGCAGGTTGATTCACTTACACAAACTGGTCTCAGTTTCCATCTATGTTTCAGCATCTACTGCTTGCCCTTTCCAGCAACCCCTATTTGTCATTAGGCATACCGCTGCCTCTTGCAAGACTCACATCTGAAATAAATATGACTTGACAAAATAAAGATGTGCTAATAATGAAGACTTAATCAACATTAGCTTGTAAAAAAAAAAAACCTTCTCAATGCCAGAGTCAAACCATGTTATCTAGGCTTCCACATGTATTTGGTTAGGGAACATTTTTAACATTCCAGTTATAAATAGAAAGCATTAAACACCCAAGGCCAACTCAATAGACAAGTAACAAGACTTTTGTCACCTTTGTGATGCTTGAAAAATGAAATACTATAACATGATACATAACAGCTTACGTTAAATGAATAAATCAATAGTCTAAACCCTGGAATTAACATGTGACAAACCAACTGACTCCTAAAACAAGATCACTAGAAGGTTTGTGTTCACTTGGATTTTTTCCTATGAAATATAATTGTCTATGACCTAGTCCTCGAATATCACATAAATATCCATTTAAGGGAATATTTATATTTATTTTAAAAAAAATTAAGTAGATGGAAGTGTATGATTTTATTTTGCATTGAACACAGCAATAGTATTGAATACCATAAGATTTTTAATTTTTAAGGCACTTGAAAATCTTTAATATAAATGTTACAAACTTTATTATGCAGTTTTACCAGTTTTCCTGGTGCCTAAATTTTGATTAGACATGTTATACTTTTAAACATGCATACATAGACTTATACACACAGACATATATTCATTAATGGTTCAGTTTACAAAAATTTGTAACAAATTAATAAACGAAAAAACAACTGTGACGAATATGTTTTTTCAGCTTTTTAGAGAAGAAAGTCCTAGGCATGGAGGACAAGCACACACAACAACTGCAGTCAATAAAGGATGAAAAAGATAAATTACAAGTATTGGTACTAAAACAAAACTCTATCATTGAGGAGCTGGAGAAACAACTGATTACGGCATCTGCAAATAACTCTCTTCTACAAAAACAGCAGCATGATTTGATGGAGACTGTGCACCGTTTGTTAACACGGATGTCACCTGAACCAGGTATGTTAGACACACTTTATATATGTTTCCTTATACATCAGCCACATATACTTTAAGAACAGAGAACCTACTCTTCTAAAACATTTTCAAGCTAAATAAAGACATTAGGTTATATTTACTAAGCAGCGAGATTGCAGTGAGATTGGAAAGTGGGGATGTTGCCCATAGAAACCAATCATATTCAAGCTTGCACTTTCATTTTACATACTGGAGAATGTGAACTCGAACGTGATCCCCACTTTTCAATCTCACTGCAATCTCGCTGCTTAGTAAATATACCCCATTGGATGGTCTCATTTTTATTTCTGTGGTGTGTACAACATTACAAGAGCAATCTAATGGGCAATCACATGGCCACACAGTTCTGCCATTTAAGCATCAAATGAACAAAAATGTGTATAATTGACTAACAATTTTATATAGCACCTATGAAATTCATTTAAAATACAACATCAACAATAAACATTCCTTCATGTTACCTAGCTCATTACAATTTACAACAATCGTTAAGACATAACTGGGTGGATAGACTTGGGCGGGTGAGTTTACACTGTATAGGCATGTTAACCAAGCTGTTATATAATCCACATTTACACACCAACCCCCATTTTACATGGTGAGGGGGCATACATATAAACATTGTCCTGGCAGCCGAGGTTTGAATGACAGTCCGCATATCTTCAGGGTTGTGCTCTGTGTAGATCATGCGATTGTAATGTTACAAGTAACAAGTCAGCATCTGGAAATTCATGGACCAGCCACTACACCATAATCTTTGAGGATGGGGAGGGCAAGACACGAAATTGCTAACAGATAACCGATTATAAAAGTAAATAAATCGGTCAATAATACCCAAAGTATGTATATTTTATATAGCATGTGTGATGTTAAACCAACTGAAGAACTTGTAGGTCCAGACTTTTATACATTAACTTTCAAGATAATGTGATGCTGCCGGAGCTCTGCCAGTGTTGGTTCTTAAACCTGCATCTACAAGCCTACAACAACTATATACAACCATAAAGAGCAATGTCATACTAAGCTATATGTGCAGTTCATGTACTGCAGTAAACAAATGCATTTTCTCTTCCATTTTGACATCCTAAGAGTAATGCTTACAACAGAAAGCACTAAATAAATGCCCCGATAAAAACAACGTTTGGACTGAGCAGTTGTGTTGTTCTGGAATTATACCAAACAAGATTAGCTTAGCACAATAACAAAACTGTTATTTCAAGATTCTAATATTTTGGATAGCAAACTTAAAAACATAATACTTTCCAGAAACTTCTAGGTATTAACTTAAAAAATTGATATTGTGCCCTGTGAGTTATTGTATTTATTTAAAAAAATATATTAGAATAATAATAAAGCTTTAGCAGAATTTACAAAGTGCCAAAAAACAGCATGAACGTGATATGCAAATCAACGATGTACATAGCTTATATGTACCATTATAGTTTTTATACACCGATCACTTCACATTTTTCACTGTTGCCACAATCTTCACCTTAACCATCTTGACTCTGTTGATCAGCTGCAGACTGCCTACAAACCATTGATATAGTTTGTTAATCTTCATGTTGATGCCCTTTTTGCTTTACTAAGAGTTTGGATGTTGATGTTTGCCCATATAGGGGAAGACCACTGCCCCCATATGTAGGAAAATCCGCACAGAGGACCAATACTTCCGCACCACTTTTGCTTAAATGCCAGGGAGTGCGGGAGTCAGGATTCACCGTCCCCGTGCGTACCTTTCTTACACACTACAGCATGTTTTCCACAGTCTAAATCTGGCCTATAGTTTGCTGGCATGTAAGCATGGTCTTCTTATTAAATGTGCTGGTGCCACCAAAAATGTCCTTTTCAACTGACTATGTATTTATGTTAACTTTTGAACAAAAGCTTTGTCAGATTTAGAGGTTTCTTCTAAAAACACTGCCATTATACATCATACACGGTTGTTATTGTTGTTGTTGTTAGTATGGAAATGGTCTAAGCATTATTGCCCAGCAAGCAAGCTACTTATTTGTCTGTGGTTATGTGAGCTATATAAATGTTTTTATTTTATTTTAGCTCCAAGGCTACCAGTTGTTCCCAATGAGGAGCAATTAACGTTCAAAGACTGCGCAGAAGCATATAAAGCAGGATTTACATCAAATGGTATATACACATTGACTGCACCAAATGCAACACAGACAGTCAAGGTAAGGATCTGCTCCATAATTTTTTATCTCTTATCTCTGGATCAGTCATTTTCGAGGTTATTTGTCTGAACTATTAATCATTGTAGACAGTGAAATTGACATCAGGCATAGTAAGTATAAACAAACAAGCTCTCTATAAAAAAAACAACCATCTTTTAACACGTGAAAATATAGCAGCAACAACATCCAGCAAAGTGCTTTGCAATTAAGACTTGGAGTAGCAATTCAGATCTTGTTTTTCAGACTTTCCTGCCCTTTAATACACACTAGGCAGCTATATAGTACAAGACACATTATTTTGATTGATGGCTTGAATTTTTTACTGCTAAATATCTGTCAACTGTTCTGTGTCACTTGTAAGTCAGCTTTACAGAATTTATTTTGAATGGCCATCACAAAAAAAAGTTCGTCTGTCTCCTGGCACTTCACAAAGCATCAATTACTAGAAACTAGAAGTCTTTATGTATGGGAGACTTCATTTGTCAGTCATGCGATGATTAAACCAGGACTTTTTCTATTGCCTCTGGACAAATCGTAATTTGTGACCTATGTGTTCTTTTCTCTATCCTGTGTTCTTCGAGAACCAGACAGAATCTACTGACAGAAACCTCTGTGGTAGAGACAGTTTCCCTGCTTGATATGTTTTAATTAAACAGTTTATGCAAAGCTGATGATTAGTGTATGGTTATGCTACAAACATCATTCCTTCATAGACAAGTATGTTATGTATGTTTATAAGCCTTCAAACACTCCCTCAAAACCCTCTTCTTCAGACTAATCTACCCCTCCTTCACCCAATCTTTCTGCCCTCACCCTCCTCATGATTTCTGTCCTGTTCACCCCCACCCGCTTAGCATGTAAACTCACCCGAGTATGACCCTCCATCCCAACACTTCTATTTTTCCTACCTCGTCACATTTTTGTTTTTATCAACTTCTTTACTGTCCTCCATTCTGTTGCTAGTTTAACTATGCGTTCTGCTTCATTTCTTATCTGTACTCATTTTTGCACTGTTCTTGTACTCCAGTTACTACTTTGTACCCCCCATGTTATGTCTAGTACTGTATTACCCAATGCACATACTATGTATGCTCTGTAGATACTATGTATTAAAAAATAATATTAATAAATAATAAAAAAATAATAATCATTATTCCAATTATTATAGCATGAAAGGAAGGGTTTTAGACATGGGGGAAACAGACAGTCTAGAAAACAGATAGTCACTGCTTAGCCGCATTGCAGAGAAAAAGAATGGGACTTTTCTTACGGACTATTAAATAAAACCAAACGACTCTTAAGTGCCCTGCAGCAATCTAACTTTCACCAATAGTTGCTCTTCTGGGGATATCTTTATTGATGTTCATCTGTAAGTCATTTACCACCTCTGCTGTTTCAGCCTTCTACAAAATTGACACACACATATTGTGTACAAATAACATGCTGTCTTTACGCATTGTGTATTGATGTTACATGATATATTTCACTCACATTGTGTCACAAAATTAAATCACAATGCTATTTAAACATCTGCATTTTAAGAGGCAACTGTTACACATTCCACTCTAGATAATAAAATCACAGCTATGCACAGCATGAACATACCCATGGAGCCACACAGGAGGCTTTAAACACTAGGATGGTTCTTATTTACGAAATAGACTTTAATAGCATTAAATGTGGAACTGTGACTAATTCATGAAAGTCATGCACTATTAGGCCACAGGAGATTCAATGAAAACAGAAGAAGAGAAAGTGGTGATATTGTACATCTGATTAGTTGCAAATGGTAAATACCAATTTTTTTCTTTCTAGAAAATAATTGCCAACATAAAACTAGGTACTCACTATCTCACTATATGAAGATATGAGTCATTTTAGTGTTATTCATTTGTTTCTTATATTCTAAGTTTAACATATAATGCAACTTAATTGCTATTATTTCCAGGTAATTAATATGTGTTAATGAAAATATTGCTTTTAAATAACACAATTTATTCTGTAAGCATAACTTTACACTTTCTATAAGCCTAAAATAACGAAATTTCGAGTTTCCTAGTAGAAATATTCATAATGCTGCATATTTCAATTGATACAGTCAGCATTTAACTTTCCACTGTATTATTGTCAAAATACTACCATATAGAACATGACATTATACCTTTGTTTATTACATAAAGTTATTATACCCTGTTCACACTGGCTAACCTGGTAATTCAGGGTCGGCTCTGAATTACCCTGACCACTAACCCCGTTCACATTAATGAAACTACCCTGGTAATTCACAAACTACCCTGGTCAACACCGTTCACAGTGAACCAGGGTAGTTAGGCAAAACATGAGTTTCATCAACATCATAGTGCTGTGATTGGCTTAGAAATAAAGAATAAAAAAAAGCAAAAAATTTAATATCAACAATAATAAAAAATGATACAAAAAAATCAAAAGTAATAAAAAATGTTATTATACATTTTTTATTTATTTTTTTGCACATGCAGGCTTTGGTGTATACATTGTCTCGTATACACTACTCCTGCTGCCCCACTCTGCTTTTATAACAGGTGCAGGTAACATGCCTACCCGGGCATGCGCCATTCACACTGTAATAGCGCCCAGTGTCAATGGGGTATTAGTTTTGTCTGCCAACCTCTGAGGAAAGAATGTTTAAATGGTTAATGTAACCTCACAAATTATACTGACTTTTTGGGGTATATTTACTATGCGGTGAGATTGCAGTGAGATTGGAAAGTGTGGATGTTGCCCATAGCTCTCAGATTCAAGCTCTCAGTTTTATTTTACACATTGGAGTATGTGAAATCAAATCTGATTGGTTACCATGGGCTACATCGCCACTTTTCAATCTCACTGCTTAGTAAATATACCCCTTTATAGCCAAAGCAGCATGTTTGGTGCATACTAAAGTTATAGACATAATATAGCCATACACAAGTATGGAAAAATATTTAACAATATACATTCTACGTTTATATATATGTACATTTATTTTAGTTTGAGTATAATATGTTATGATGAGAGCCTGGCTAGCTTTGCTTTCTTAAGATAATGGCAGGGCAAGTAAATATTATTAGCCAAATCAGAATGGAAATAATATGTTTATTACTGTGCTGAAGCACAAATGAATAATATAACTTTCAAATTGAGATCCTGTTTTCGTTTTCCATTGTTTATGCTGTTCAGATTGTATTCAGGAGATGTTACCAGACGAGTGCCTTATTTTGCTTCCAGTTTTCATTCTTGTTTTTTCCTAACCAGCTAGATGGCTTCCTATCCGGTAAAGCTCATGAATTGCAGGGGCCCTTAAGTCAGGGGAAGACAGCAATACAGTTTGTTTAGGCCACCAGAGGAATTTAACACTTCTCAGAGATACAGAGTGTCCCATGTCTGTACATCATGAAATATATCCACTTGTGACTTTGCAAGAGCCATGCATTGCCATCTTAACCTTAAACAGGAAAAGTACATACAATGTGTCAAGAATGTTGATTTTGGCAGTAGTAGACATTTCTTTGTGGAATGAACTTAACCCAGTACAGTTATATAGTATTCAGTGAATGAAAAGGTACATTTGTTTATCTAAAAGTAATAATGTTGCTTACCTAGTAAGATATACAGATTTTACATATTTGTGTATCGCGAAGTACAAGTGAAAAAAGTGTCAATATAAAGCCAATTAAATGCTAGGGCACAATAATTGCAATAATCTGAGCTAGCTGCCACTATTTCTAGTTAATGGTGCAGATAACAGGGCGATTTTCTCCAGGGAAAAAAAATCACCCCTTTATCAGCACAAATTACACTAGAACGATCATAGTTCTAGTGAATGCCCAGCTTTAGCTGTGTCTATTCACTTGGTATTGATCTACTGGCTGCATTTACATGTTCACAGTAGGTCCTATTGTCTTAGAACTGCCCATTCACTGACAGACAGCCAATAGTGAACAGCAGGTTATAAAATAAATTTCCCTTGAGATCACCAGCCTTTGTCCCAACGTATGAATGCATATGAACAGCCATATAACCCTCTAAAGTTTATCACAGGTGCTCATTATACACAAGCAGGGAACACAGCACTGTTGAAAATGAAATTTTAAAGTTACCCATAAACTACCGTGTTTCCCCGATAATAAGACACTGTCTTTTGGTCCAAAAAAAACACCATAGGGCTTATTTTCGGGGTAGGTGTTATTTTAATTAACATTAACAGAGATTTATATAAACAGCCCTGCTTTTATCCCCATCATGTCCCCCAGTCCTGGGGAATTCACTAGGGCTTATTTTCAGGATAGGGCTTATTTTAGACCATTTTACAAAAAATGTGGTAGGGCTTATTTTCGGGGTAGGTCTTATTATCGGGGAAACCCGGTATACAACCTTTGTTTTTCTTATTTAATTTTTCATATAAAGTTGGCTTCAGTTACATTGCATGGTGAGACAATGTATATGGTCTGTTAAATGTACTATTTCTGAATAGAAAATTAGGAGTAATCTGACATGTGATGTTGAAAAGATATTAATCACATTTCCCTTAATTATTTGGTTGCAGAACTGGATAAGTCTTTTCACTTTTTTGAAACAATGTTGCTGAAGATATACAAACTAATTTAAATGTTAATAGTAATGTTTGAAAGGAGGTAAAGATGTGCTAACACAATGTTTGCATTCCTTCTACAGGCATACTGTGACATGAAAAATGGAGGAGGTGGCTGGACTGTCATTCAGAAACGATTTGATGGCAGCGTTGATTTCCATAGAACATGGAAAGAGTATAAAAAGGTAAACACAAGATTCATAAAAAAAAATTCAAACTAGAAAACATAAATGGCCTGTTAGGTAAATGTAAGATTTATAGGTATACAAGTTGGTTCTGTATACAGAAATTAGAATCATAATGGTCTTTTTAAAAGTGTTATAATCTAATGTTATCAGCCATCCAATATCGGCACCTAAGGAAAATCGTCCCGTCTGCGGGCCATCCACGAGAACAATATCGTTTTCACGTTGACCAGAAAAAAAAAAAAGAAAAACAAAACATACTTACATTCTTGGGGTCTTCGCCAGGCACCGGAGCTGTGCCCGGCACCTTCACCGTCTGACGTCTCCGTCTTGTGCGGAAAGACGCTGTATATGCTTGGCGCCGTCACACATATACAGCGTCTCTCTGTACAAGACGGAGAAGATTGATCAACGGTATCGCTTGTTTAGGTTTTTCAGCGTTTTATTGCCGCTTCTTTTTTTTTATGAGGCCATCAATGGCCGATTTTTACCCTAAACCCACGACAATTGTGGGTTTAGGGTAAAAATTGGCCCGTGGATGTCCACCTTCAAACTAATACTTCTAATGAGGGTTTGTATGGCCTAAAGCTGGCCATACACCAGAAAGATAATCATTCCAATCAACAGATAAATGACCCTCACAGCAGAAATCTGTTACATGTGTACTCACAAAACATGCATTTAATGAGTGCACATCTAACAGATTTCTGCTGTGAGGGTCATTTATCTGTTGATTGGAAAGATTATCTTTCTGGTGTATGGCCAGCTTAAGAAAAGAACCCAAAATAATCCTCAAATTAACAGGCATAAAAAACTGTTTCAACCATAACTAAAGTTTTGATCATCATTACTGAAATCAAACTCAATAAGAGACTTTTAAAGAATGCTCACTTGATGTTATATCACAGCTTTAATTATATTACTTTGTCCTAATAAAATAATGAAGTAAACATGAGCCCACAATCTATTCTATAGGGATTTGGTGATGCTTCCGGAGAATACTGGCTGGGGAATGAGCTAGTTTCCCAACTCACAAATCTACAACGATATGTTCTCAAGATCCAGCTGAAAGACTGGGAAGGAAATGAAGCGTATTCATTATATGAACAGTTTACCTTAGGAACTGAAGCACAGAAATTCAGGTGAGCTGCTAACACTATCAATAATCTTTAATTAAATACTAGCGATGTCCACGTTTTCCAGGACTCATACATACAAGAGAGCAGGGAACACTACGAAATCCTGCTCACTTAACCCTTGTGAAAACAGGAGATGGCATTGGCAACCAGTACAAAAACTACATTCCATTTATATAATATATGTAGTGAAAGTATACCAAAAACACAGGGTATTACTGTATTTATTGGTGTCATGGCTAGTAATAAAATGAGGAGATAAGACTACATTACTACATCTCTTCTCATGTAAGTCTTTAGAAAGCAATAACAACTTTGTCTGAAATCCAAACTAAATATTTGTTTTCATTTGGTGACAGTTAGAGCTTATTATATATTTTAACAGCAGACATTCAAATGCTTTAAGGAGCAAAGGACATTACTGGGTCATTATCATCAACCAATAGAACAGCGTGGAAGCAAATACCACAGATTAACTTGCCAAGACTGCATTTCCTCTTGAAATATAAGCAAATATGCAATACATCATAACAGCAAATTTATAAATAGCCGCATCTCTTTACACTCATCTATGAACACTGACATGAAAATTCAGCGAGGAAATGAGCCCGAAAGATAAAGTTGCAGAGAGTTGAACTTTAAATACCTGAAAATTTTGGTTACATTGACAATGTACCCTTCTGTAATAATAATAATGGCATTCTCTGACATTTATTCATTCATTCATTTTTGTAAACTTCATTTCTTATGTATTTATTTTTATACATTTCTAGGCCTTTGCTAAAGTATTTTTCTTTGAACATGGAAAGCCCAGTATTGAAAGGGTTTAGACAGAAAGGAAATCTTATTAGCAACACTGAAACAGAATTTACATGCTACTGAGATTACAATGAAAGAAAAAAGCATCAGGGCTTTAGGAAAAGGTAGATTACATTTGAAGCCAGACATGGAAACCTTTAAAATCTACAGGGTAATAGATTTTTCCACAATTGTGAACACCAGCTCTTATTCTCTTTCCATTTTCAATTACCACAGGATTCACCTCAAAGGATATACCGGGACAGCGGGCAAAATAAACAGTATAAGCCAACCAGGAAATGATTTTAGCACAAAGGATGCAGACAATGACAAATGTCTTTGCAAATGCTCCCAAATGGCAACAGGAGGTAAGAACGTTTTTTTGGCTTTATAGTCTTCCTATTTTTACTGGCACCTGCAATCTGTTTGGACTTTTCATAGATTACAGAAATTAAATGTATTTCACAACCAAAACACCACAATAATATATACCTACTTTATACACACACTCATCTGAAAATCTCCTTTAACTTTTTTCTATATTATTTCTTAAGACAGGTATAAAAATATATTTTTCTCTTTCATAAAGGGGGCAAAATAGTAGCAAGGGAATAGAACATACAATTGTTTCACATAATACTAGACGTTCACATTCTACATGCTTAATAGATGAAAAGTGATTTACTAATCCAGGGAAAAATACATTTCCTTACTAATGGAGGCTTAATGTACTGAATCAATAAACATTTTTCTTTTGTTGTTGTTACTCTTTACACAGGTTGGTGGTTTGATGCCTGCGGTCCTTCTAACCTGAATGGGATGTATTACTCATTAGGGCAAAACACAAATAAATTTAATGGCATTAAATGGTACTACTGGAAAGGATCAGGATATTCGCTGAAAGCAACAACAATGATGATAAGACCTGTAGACTTTTAAATAATTACATGGTGCTTATTAACTGAAAAATAAAAGGTTAATAGCCAGAACACTGAATAAAATATAATGCCAGCTTGTTGATTGGAAACATAGGATCAGCTTTCTGGACTGTGCGGAGTATGTAACAAAGAAAAGGCTTTCAGCAGCTAAGAGAATGGAACTGTCAGTGCCTTGGATTTCATAATATGAGAAAGGTTGTATTTCTCTTGGTGGCATTTCATTGGATGTACATAACTGGAACTGTGAAATATACAGAAACCCATATGTTGTGCCTTTCTGCAGAAAAATATATATGCAGTCTTTGTGGCAGCCTACCTGCAAACCACTTTGTATTATGTTCTGTATTATGTACTGTACATATGATTGTAAATTAACTTTATACAGTCTATACAGTTTGATAATGTACACATAGAAACGAGAAGATGCCAAATTGCGTAATGTGACCTGTTTACATATTTTCTAGATTATAATGAACACACTAATTTAATAGAGCAGCATATTAAAACTGCAACTTTTGTATGTAATTGAGGTACGATTCAAATCTCAAATGAATCTCGACTCCTCACTAACCAATGTATATATGGATTTTGTTTCTTTGACCTGAAATGAAAGCAGTAGGAGGCAATCATAGGACTTGAAAACCTGAGACTGACTTACTGTAACATATCACATTCCTTAATTTGTATTCATTTATGAATATGCACCTATGACATCTGTAACTTACTGAGGAAAACTGTATATCTGATGAGTTAAATAATATGTCTGATCAAAGAAGATGGACCCCCTTCTCTTGCAATTCTGCCATGGTGCACAGTTAGAGGTTCTGAAATTAGCTACCCCTACCAATGCAGGAGCATGATGAATGATGGCATAGCAAATATATATTGCCAACAAAGATGGAAATTCAGTGTATTAACATAATGCTTCATACATGCATAGTTCATGTTTTGGGGCTTATTCTTTCATTCTGGTTAGAATAAGAGTCTTATAATGCAATACGATAACTGTTATAAATGCTAAATATATATTATTCTACAAACTAGTGCATTAAATTAAGAATACATCAACAAAATAAAATATACAGTTTTATTTTATGAGAATCTTTGCACATCTTACATGTAAAACAATGTTTCAAGGGATTTTTAATGGCATTATATGCATTATCATAAGTATATTTTGCTTTTCACACTTTCCAAGGTCTATTTTAATTTATGTTACGTATACCAAATTCTCTAAGATTTCAAAAAATGGTGAACATTAGCTATATGTGACTTTCAACACTATTGTAATGTATTAATATTCAGTTTCTTCATATCCGTTATCCTGTTTTTATCATGTGCAAGTTGCTAAACTATAAATACACCTTTAGGAACAAAGAAACATTTATATAGCTCTCATAGCTAATTATTATCCAGAAGTCTCAGAGTAACAACTTTACTTAAATGCTTTTTTTCTATAATGTTTGAAGTTGAATTGTTAAAATATTTTTATGCAAAATTCTGCCTTGTCATGTGAAGAACCTATTTTGGTATTTCTACAGTTTAATAAATTGACAATCAAGTAATTTGTGTTTAAAGTGTGCTGTCCATGTAGAACATAATAGTTTTAAAAGTAGACAGGAATCAAGTTGAATCCTTCAATATATAGAAAAATAGCAATATTGAGATATCTCTATATACAGAGAGAAAAAAGTCTACTACACATGGTGCAGACAGATGGAGTTAGAAACTCAAAATACATGTTGCACGCACTCTGCGTGGAATAGTGCAATATATAAGGAATATGAATTCTTTATATACGGGTGGTGCTACCAAAGAACTAAATGTACATCAATAAAGGACAAAAATAAAATATGTTCCCTTCTAGGTGCACTCTTTATTAATATCTTCACATGGTCAATAAATAACAGAATTTAGCTTGGGGGTTAGAACCTACTGAGTAACACTCTCTGGTGCTACTTAGTATATTTAGAATTACATCAAATTTAAAATTACCTTAAGTTACATCACCAAGACCTGCCTATACTAAAGCTGGCCACACACAGGAACGACTTCGTTCCCGTGGATAATCGCCAGCGACAAACGGGAACGATGTCGTTCCCATGTTGGCCTATGGGGATTCAAAAAAAATCCCCTAAAAAAAAAGAAATAAATTAAAATACTCTCACCCGTCAGATGTCTTCGCTGGGCACCGCTGCGGTGCCCAGCGAAGACATCTGACGAGTGAGAGTATTTTAATTAAATTTATTTCTTTTTTTTAGGTATTTTTTTAATTTTTTTTTTAATAAACAAACGAACATCGTGATAAATCGGGAAATCCGATTGATCACGATGTTCGTTTGTTTAGGTTCCCCAGCGTTTAGTCGCCGTTGGGAACTTTCGGTCGTGGCCATACACGATATTCGTGAGGTCTGAACGAAATTCGGCCCGTGTATGGCCAGCTTTAGTAATGCTATGGACTGAATTCACCTCTATAAAGACTACATACTGGCATATTCACACACAAGTAGACCAGTCATGAAATAGCATCATGGGTCAGGACCATGGCCAATAATGACAGCTTTATTATCTTGCAGGGGAAGAGAGTCTTGAAACAGTAAACTGCAGTAAATCACACAAGACCAAATGCCGGAAGTTGGAAAATATGATGTAAACAGTTTTTCAATAGCTGTATAACTATTTTATCTATTAAGTGAAGAACTTCTTTCACCATGGTTTTTGCAAGATCAATAATATCTTCTCAATAACTTTCAATAAACAAACAGTTTATAGTGTTTTTTTTAGGATTCCTGCACTAGCTACGCTACTCTGACATAGTGCAACATAGCCTAAGGACCATAACTGTAAAACAGATTTGTTGGAGGAAATGCAGTGGACTATTCAGATACATTTTAAAATATGCAGAATACTCAATTAGGTTCCAGGCTAGGATGTATATGTTTATGTGTCATTAGTTAGAGCTTTAAAAAAGATCCTAACAACACATCATTCTTGGATGTTGGGAGAATACTTCTCCAGCACAGCAAGTTGTCTTGCCAATGTTGCAGGTATTTTTATATGTGCAATGAGTGCAGTGGGCTAGACCAAAATACAGACACACAGAGCACCTTGCTGAAACTTGGCTCTCTCACCTGAAAAATTAGATGAGCAAACAGATAAGACCCCAGCCTTAACGTATGGTTAAACAAAAAAACAATACAATAATCAAATAAACTCTAGGGAAGTGAGTTATATCTCCACCTATTGAAGGTAGAATTCTTAGAGCTACACTGGAGGGAATCTCACCAGCCGGAGTTCCCTGCTCTGCACTGACGGCAAGCACCACGAAACTGCTGTCTGCTTATGGAGGGTTTTATTCCCAGTCATGTTTAAAGGCTCCATTGTTGGTTGGCTGTGACTAGAGAAACGCTACATCCAATAGGTGGTGATGGAGATATAGCTCATTTCCCTAAAGCTTATTTGAAACTGTAATTACCTTTGGAGCATTGCATGGCCTATATAAGACTCCATACACCATAACTGTGATCTTCCTATATAGAGCCATAACAGTACAAATATACATGAATGCAATAAAAAGAATCACAAGGATATAATAACAAATAAACTTTACAGTGATTAATAATGCCAATAAGTGCCAATCCTATATAAGGACTGAAACTTACATCTTCATATTATTCCATAACAATCTATCTCCAATAGTAACTACATTGTCTTTGACTACTAGAAGTCTAAGGGGATTAAAGGGATAGCAACTTATTCTTAAAAATCCATCAGGGTCAAACACCTTTGGAGAAACACAATTCCATTTGTAATTTTTTAAAATAGTATTGATAAGAAATCAAGCTTTTGATTTCATAAAACTCATTCTCAATCAATCAGATAAGCTTCTTTGTCCGTCGTGTTTTTTTTTCCCAGAAACACATACAATAAAATTCGTCCCAGCATAACCTTTACATTAGGCTCCATACTGAAAGTTGTCTGATGACTGGGTATCTGGAGTTTTGACCTTTACAAGCCTTTTAACTTTGAAGTTGACTATTTCTTATGTTTTTCATTACTGTCCTGCTGAGGAACAAGAGCTATTAACTGCTTAACTGTTTTATGAGTGAATGCTTGAGGCATGTAATCTCACCCATTGTTTTCATTCTCAATTAAAAGAAGTTTGTCCACAAGATTTAAATCACTACTGCATGGGCAAGTCACTTTGAAAATTATAAACTATATTAAAAAATGGGGTAACTGATGCAGACAGAAGAAAAATAACGTAGATGTCATATTATAGAAAAAAACGCAGTAATGTGATCACATTCATCTTATAACCAGGTAGCCAAATAACTATAATTATTGCAGCAGAAACTATTTAAACATGTGAACTTACTGGAGCTCCTGGGAAATGGTCTGAAAGCTCGTAGGGTTCTTCAGGAATCCAATATCCACGTTCCAAAGACCACAGTACCTAAATGTATAAACAGTTATAGTAAATTTTTTAGAAAAGGAGGAAAAAAAACAAATGCATATTTTGCAAAACCATCCTTGGGTAATAGAAAAAAGCAAATAGCGCTTGGAAGATTTGTGATTCTCACTTAATGTAAAAATGAGCCTGGCCTAGGACACCAAATTACTTCTGTATAATTCTAAAGAACCTGTAGTACTAACCTGTAGTTTAGTCAGATTTGCTCAGCTCAAAATTCTTTAATTTATGTAATAACTGATATTATTCCTTATCTAAATAGTTGTCATTAAAAGCACTACTATAATTCTGAGCACAGATGGTAAGGTATGTATGCTACACATCTCTGAGAGCCAGAGTGTATACCTGCGATAACTGTGTACAGTAGTTAGTGCACTACTGTAAGGGCGCACAAATGTTTTTGACTAAAGGGTGTCACTGCGCGCACATGTATGTTTATTAACACGTTTCAACATACAATTTATAGCACATGATAGAAACACGAATGATAATGCAAATAAAATATTCAGACATGATGTATGCCTATTCCCTTCAATGCGGGCAGGGATAGGTCTGCTGATACTGTCTTTTTCAGTGCAGGAAATTTAAGAAAAGGACAGTAGAGGGGAGTGACAGGGGTTCACTTCTCTCTCCGGTGCATAATTCCAGACCTCTGATCCACCATTATTATTGTTTATTTAGATAGCTTCAGAAATTGTCCGCTTTACAAGGAATATTCACATCAGTCCCTTCCCCATTGTGGCTACAAAGTAAATTATATGATACATACATTTACACACGCACTCTAGAATTCATTTTGTCAGCTGTCAATTAACTCAACAGGATGTCTTTTTGGAGTGTGAAACCAGAGCACCTGGAGAAAGCCCACACAGACACGTGAACATGCAAACCACAGAAGCTTAGACTGGGAATCAAACCCTAGCACAGTGATTTCTTAAGCTTCTTCCTTTCAACACAGAGGTACCTTACTCTTGTAAAATGTATTCAAAGAAATGGATAACATTAGAACATTTCCGCAGATTTTCCCTTTGTTTATTCTTTTTGTTTGTGGTCAGATATCAGATATCAGATATTTGCGTTCTGCACATGCATCTGTCATTAGCATATTCTGTCCTGACCAAAGTGAATCGCATCCAATTGCAAGTGGACATAACTTCTTATTACAACGCACACTTTAGACGTGGCCTTATAGTGCATCACCACTTCACAGTACTGTCATTGCATTTATGGGATAGGAAGTAAATCACTGCAGATGGAGTAGTCAGTGGTGTGATTGTATAAAAAGGAGAATGCATTTTGCATCCAACAGAACTATCCATTATTTTATTATTATGGACATGTAAAGAAATCGTAAAGAAAAATATCATAGCAAGTATTTTCATCTGAGAAATCTGCCTCTCTCTGATATTGGGTTTAATTTCCAAGTATAAACAGGAAATAAAATATATAATCCATATTATATGAACATGTAACAAGGTTAATGTACAGAAATATACTGGGAGACTAAAGTCAAACATACACTTAAAATACAGATAAAATAAACAAAAGCCATTCTCTCACCAAAACAAACCAGATACCTTACATAATAGTTCTCAGATCCTTTTCAATCTTCTTAAAGACTCTCTAATCTGCAACTAGTACTGTCTAAAGCCTATCTCAAGTATATCATTAAATGACATTTAATTTTATAAACTTTAAGGGAGCAATTTTATAGAAGAATATTTTCCCACCATATAAAAAAAATGTGTTAAAAACAATAATATGTTTTTCTGTATGGGATGGAGGTAACCATGATGCTCTCGGTATTGAGTGTTGATCACTACGACCTGCATTGTACAGAGGTCACTATAAATCTCTAGTGCCAGTTAATATGTACAGGAGCCGGTACAGGATTTAGCCTAGGGGAGAGGACGTTCTTTTCTAAATGACAGACCCACTGAATGGACAAGGTGCCTGTCAATCTCCAGCAATAGATGGCTGCAGCTCCTATGAATATGTATGTATATATATATATATATATATATATATA
>JABWIB010000134.1:22280-36130 GCA_016617825.1 Platyplectrum ornatum | reverse complement strand
TATATATATATATATATATATATATGATAACAATACCATCAGAAGTTAAAAAAAAAACAAAAAAAAACTCAGCAATGATCAATAAGTGCAGCAATTTAAATTATTTTCCCAGTGTGAAACATTATCTCACTTTGCCAGGACAGCAAAGTGTAACTGTGTGTTAAATATCATATACAAGCAATGGGTATAATCATAAAGACTGATTACTGGACAAGAATAACACAAAAAATATATTCTCTAACAAAATCATTTGTACGTTTTACAATTTTTTTAAAAGGCTATTTCCACAATTTGTACCCTGCTCTTAAAGGTTCACTCATATGATTAATATGGAAGTGATGATCAACTGGAACAGTCAATATTATGAGTGAAAAAGTCTGCTGAGTGAGGATGACAGCGCTTATGGATTATTTTTTCTAGTTTGGATGAGTGAAGGAAAACAGAGAACTTCCTGAACAGCAATTAAATAACATTGTGCCATAAAGTATATATGTTACAGTTAATGTGCAGAATCAGTTAATGTGCACATTACCTACTTAATGCGCACACTCACTGATTTGGTAAGGAAATGTGCAAAATGAAGTCTTTTATGCACTTTACCAAAGTATGCTGGTCTGTTCTCTCCTCTTGCTCTCTGCCGCCAGTTTCCTCATGCCCCTTGGCTTCAGCATCTGTTTGGCCGGCAGCAGGATATGTGGGAACGCCAAACGGACACTGCAGCCAAGGGGCACGAGGAAACCGAAGGCAGATAGCCATAGGAGAGAACAGACGAGCATACTTCGCCCTGAGACTGTGGACACTACGTTCTATGCGAACATTGAGAAACTGTGAGCTACAATTAAGCAATCAATAACTGCGCTAAACAATGTTCTGAAATTTGCATTTGAACTAGCCTGCTATATAGCATTAACAGGTTTATACGATCTATCCTAATGATTTAAGAAGTCTGGCCAAAATATTGTGTAAAGTAGTACACTTTTAACCCACTTGACTAAAGAGCATTATGGCTTAGAATTATTAACTTAGTACTTATTTTCATGTTAATATTAAACAATTAGCAATCAATTTACAAATTTAATGATTTTGAAAATGAAAATTGAATGGCGATGGAGAGATTATATCTTTAATTAAAAAATTTCAAAAGAACAGAGTTACTTACCCAGTCATAGGATATAATCCAACAACCTCTTGCAATTCCAAGTATAATATTTAAAGTACGCCGTGGACTTCCAGCAATTACATGAGTGGTAGTTTCACACACATTGTCTGAAAATACAAAGCCTCCAAACTTTTTCACAACTTGTATAATAGCATTTTGTGCTCTAAAACAAAAAATGAAATAAAATGAAATTAAATTTGTTCACACACATTTACTGTTTCATTCTAAACTTCTGTTTTATGCATTATTTTGCTTTTAAATACCACCTTAAAAATAAGTAAAACATGTTTTAAACAATTTAGTTTTTTTTATTATATTACTGTTTACAGAACAGCACTAAAAACATTAAATAAAAAGTACAGGGGACTTATACTTAAAGCACTTGTGCTGTGTCCTATACATGCAGTTCTGTAAACACAAAACTTGCATGCTGCAGCACAGGCTACAGCATATCCTGTACTGCTGCCCTTTCCTGCCAACCCCTCGCCCACCTGGGCTGGAGGCCCTCTACCTGCGGGGGGCCTCCTGCAACCTTTCACCTACCTTCTCCAATCTTGGAGCTATTGCTGCAGTCTCTATCCCACTGCTAATTTATCCTTAACAGCAGCACTGTCCTTCAAATGTGTGCTCCTCACCCAGTGCCTGCTGCACATCTCCTGTCAGTGTGTTATTTCTCTACCACTTCGACTTCACATTTGCCTGATGTAATAATCTTCCTTGTGAGGCTGCCCACTGGAGCTCGTTTGACGGCTGAACTACTGACTATCCATTACTGCAACAACCAAGCAATGAGGCAAGCAATGAAAGCAGGCCCTGCAGATATCTCTCATCATTTTACTAGGTGGGATAAATCAGTGTCCTTCCATCTCCCTCAACGGGAAAATATCACACCATGAGCAGGATGACGACGAGCCCTGTTAACTACAACTGACTTCTGCACTCTTCAGTACCTCGTAATTGGACCTGAAATCTTCATTTGCCACTGAGCTCCAGAAGGCTGTAGGTGCATTACAGAAAGCCAACACAGATCTTGCTACCTACACTCAGGTTCTTGAGATTTCCACGGTGGGTCATCAACAATTTCCAAAGGACATCACTATAAACTTAATCTATCTTATCCTGGAAACGGAATAATTAAAGAAAAAGAACGAGGACCTGGAGAATAGAGAATGGCACAACAATCTTCATGTTCGGAACATCCGTTGCACCCTAGGACATTGAACCATTTCTTCTACGCTTCTCTTGCTCCTTTTTCTGCGTGGAGGATATGCCGCTGGAGAGACCACACAGAGCCTTGCATCCTAAACCCAAGGATGGGGATCCCCAAGAGACTTAATGCTTAGGTTCTTGTCCTACCGCATCAAGGATCTTATTACAACTGCCAGACCCATCTCTAATACCATTATTTTACATGGTCACCAGCTACAGATTTTCCAGGACTTAGCAGAGTTTGGGTTTTCTGTTTCGCTTAATGGTGGAGGCCAACAAACGTACCTAAGAGGTCAAGCCCCCAGAGAATGGAAGTAGTGTGTTGCGGACTCTGGACCTGCAGCCTCCTGAGACACAACCCTGAACTTTCTTGCTATTCTTATTTATGGTACCATTTTCTTCATTTTGTCTCTCGTTGTATGTTACTCGGTGCTCTTTGAATCTCTTTATTCTTGACACTGTCCATATGTCACTTTACTGTGGTTCTCTTCTAGCTCTAAGTAGTAGATCAGTATTACAATGTCATTTGTACTTGCCTCTGTTAGTCCAGCCTCTAATTGTTCTCTCTGGGGCTCTAGGGGGTTCCACTCCTCTTTTTGCCGTGCTGCTCACTGCTCCATAATCTTGGCACTCCCCTCCCCCTGCCACTTTTGGGGACTTTGCATCGGTGTCACTCTTACACTGGCTTGAAAACTTTGAATAGACACCTTGCAGAGTCCGGTCCATATGTTCTCTTAAATCTTTTCCAGACATATGACTAAATCTAGACTTCTGCAACGAAGGCAGCAGCATAGAAGTTCAACACTGGACAGCATCCAAACTTCTGTACAGGTGGGTGGAGGGTAACCATTCCCTATCCATGTGTGAAAGTCTGGATACAATGCAAGGAGGATGTGAAACATCTCTCTCCCCTTCCACATAGTATAAGCACTTTAAGCAAAGCTTACCAAATAAGGGTGTTTTCCAATCTTAGTGATTATAAAATGTCCCTTAATAGTAAGTCTGGATCTGGTCTATTCACAGTGCAGTTGACTTACATGGTCTAAAGGTGTAGACCTAAGCTATCAAAACATTTTAATGTGATTTTGTGTGTGTGTGTGTTTATTATCTACATGTGTTTCTTATATTGCTCGAAAACATAAGTGTAGTAATTAAAACCCAGAACTGAGATGAGGATCTACTTCTAAAGCTTTTAAACATAAATACATTTAACATGCCTTTCCTCCTTTGGGGCCTATACAATGACCTAAATAGGTTTTACTGAAACTATTTCCCTGGCACACATAATAATCTTAATACTCGTAGAATCACTTTAGACAGTTTATGTAATTTTCTGTAGAAAATCACAGGAGAAATACAACATAAATTTATAATTATTAATAATAATCTATTTTCTGCTAAACAATTTGGTGTGTTAATGCAAAAATATTTAAAAAGAGTATTGCTAAAATAATCCCTTTAGACTTCAGACCTGCTTATACCACTATATAAGGATATGGATGTAAGAGTACATGCATACACACAGCCATTTCAGACAGTGTATATTGAAACATCAAGTCCAATATAAACAGTTTAATTTACTTCTATTATGATTTATTATTTAAGAAACGACCTTTAAGTGGGTCATATATTGCTCATTAACAATAACATAGCTGAAGGGCTCTTAGTTTAGTTGTACACATAGCACTTAACCGATTAATAATTTGACAAATTTCCCATGTTTCATCAAATGAAATTGCAGTTGGGTAGAAAGCAAAATGAATAGCGTATATTCATTGAATTTAATGTTGTGACATTAGCACTAATTTTTCAAATCTAATATATTCAAGTTTATTCTTCCATCTTATTATTTGTCTGATATGCAATGCAGTGCCATATAGTATAAATATTTCCACAAAAAATACAGACCATATTACTGCGTAATTGCAGGCTGAAAATGATGTTTGATATGTAATTAGCCCCCAAGGTGATTACAACAATTTCACAACCACACCATTGGTTCACAAAGAACAACACCAGTTTAAGAGTGCTAACACCAGAAGGTATATATTAACACCAAACAAAAACAAGGTTCCCTCCTTCTATTGGTGTTGCCCTGATATGCAAAAAAAAATATTTTAGAATATCACATCAGACTAAAAGGTAAAATAGGTAAAACTTTGGCAAGAAAAATTGATCATTTATTATTTATATTCAACACCCTATTGCACAAATACTATCCTAACTTTAACACTAAAATTCCCATAGATACAATTCTACCAATAAAAATACAGCATTGTTACCACATTTTGCAAAATGTCAGTTTTATCAACATTGTAGACCTCCATTATAGAAAAAAAATGACGGACAATGTTCACTATGGTATTTTGAATCCACGGAATTAAAGTAAATCCATTAAGTACTTTTCACCAATACAAAATGCTATCGGGGGAATGCTGGTGACATGATTCGTCAGTCCGCACTACAGTCACTGGCGCAGCACCAGCAGAGGGACTATAGAGAGACTGTGACTCACTGTGGAAGCTTTCGGCCTGTATTGCATTTGCTGCCACTGCACACCAGTACTGGTGACAAAGTGAGCTAGTTCTTACCAATTTTGTCAATTCTGGTCCCATTATTTCTGATGGCGGCCCTGTTGGAAAGCATATTCATGCTTGGTCTCATGACCCAGTATATGCCACCACTTGATATCAAGGATGTCTCACTATATCTGTAAGCCAAAATGCATGCGCCATGCAAAATATTTTCCGCTAAGGAATTTGTCCTGCAGAATTCCTTTTTTAATTCCTGTCCAGAGATAGTATATACACTTCATCATTGCCTAGGATGGTCTTCACAAGTATAGATACCATGACTTGTTAAGATGGACAAAATTGTTAGTTCATAAAAACTACTAAAAGAAAATTAATCAGTGCCAGTTAGTATTTACTACATCTTACTAGTGATAACTAGAATCTTATTGCTTGCTATTAATAACATCTGTTTCTCATTACTCATTTTAGTAATTCTCTCTCTAAAGCTTTTGTTTCCTCAAAAGCTTAAAGCAGTCAGAATAAAAAGAAAGACGCTCACAACTGTAAAGCACAATGCACATAGTGAACAAAATTGGTTTTAGTACTAGAAGGGTATTTGAGTGGAAAAATACATAGTGCAAAATAAACAGGAATAAAAACCAATGTCAACTAAAATGATGGTGAGAGAACTGATGCAATCACTGGCCTTTTCAAAATAATTAAAGAATCTTAAAATACAATGAACAGCAAATCACTTATATAGTTACAATAAAAAATATATATTTTTTTGCAACATAAAAAAAGACTCTAGCTGGCCATACACTAAGATAAATTGTTCCAATTAAAAGATTTTTTTTAAGACTGGGTAAAACCATGGTGAATTGCAGGGGTTGGTAAAATGAATGTCAGTGTGTGCATGCAGGGAGAATACTTTATTTTTGCATGTTGCACACAGATACTGACCAGTGTTACTGTTACACTGTTATTACACTTGTGCTGGAAACATCATCTCTCACCTGTAACACTGATTGCAATTCATTCAATTTACCTCCCCTGCAGTTCAACATCGTTGAAAATCTTTCGATTGGAACAATTTATCTTATAGTGTATGGCCAAGCTTTAGTCTCACGAATAATTATTATTTTTTCATTATAAAGAGTGTCAAAACAATTGACTGCTCGTGCTCTGGCTAACAAATACCACAAAATAACAAAATGTATAAAGAGCCTAAAAACTTTTGCAATTGTGATCAATAAAATGACATGCCTTGACAAAATGCACAGCTTGAAAGAACTGGCTTTTAGTATTTGACCTCAAGGGAATACATGAATGGCAATAGCTAGTTGGATGGAAGTAGTTATGGCCTAAACTGAAGCAGAACACCATAATGCATTTAAACAGTTTTAAAATTAAAGTTGTTCTCTGATTTTTTTTATTAGCTATTAAACATTCATTCTGATGAACAGAACACTAAGCACACTACTTAAACTGCTCAAAAAATAAAAAAAAATAAATTCACATACATGACAATGTGTATGGAAATATAACTAAAATTATAAAGATGTAAATAAAAGTTTACCTGCATGGATGAATGCTACGTCAAAACCAGTACAATTCTTGCTTTGTCATCTACATATCAGTTGTGTTATATCAAGCAAATGCACAAGCCAAAACAGACTCACATCAACATCTACAAAGCCTAAGTCTGCAGATACAAAGGTGATAAGGTGCCTTAAAGGTAGGGGTTAGTATTATTTTCAAGTTAAAGTATTTCCTCTAAGTTTTGCTTCACTTATTTTGCCTTCAATGCCAACTTTCTTAGGTGCCTCAGAGGTCAATGTTTTAGAAATGTTAAATCAGTACATGAATGTGTTCCCAACATACGACTTTACATCCAAAAATACCCAGCTGTACTATATTTTGCTGACAGTCTTACAGCTGCCACTAACTTTATATTAAACTTCCAGGCACATACACACTGGTAAGAGGTCTGTGCAATCTGACGATTACTGCGTGGTCTGCATTATAATCGGTGTTTCATCAAATGGATATTTTTCCAGGCTCTCCAAATATGTTTTGGTGATCTTTCAGGTAAAGAGAAGTAGGTTTTAATCCCTAATTGTAGAAGATTTTACCACAAACAAAGTTTAAAGTTTTCACAAATCATTAACCGAAAACACAGGACTATGCAAGTAAAAATTGTCCAATTAACAAAAATATTAGGACTTGAGCTGAATGCTCTTTTGAACTGCTCTTTTATGCTGCTAATATACTGCGTATATGTGTTTTGTTAGAACCATACCTGAATCATAATCCTATTTTCGTTTATCCTTGAACAAATGCAATTCTATAATTACTTTTCATATTTGTTTTCAACTGCATTCTATGGGTAGTCTCATTACATCCACATACAATATATTATTATCCTTTCAAGGAATTAAATAACAGTGAGGTTTAAAGGAAGTGGAAGGACACGTAACTATGGTTAATAAATGGAAAAAAAACATTATAATTGCCTGAATCTTACAAAATGGATGGACAAAAATGTATACATGAATGTTTATGGGTACCACATTAACTGGTTTTCCAATGCTGCTACGCTTTCCAAATTATTTGAAAAGACTTGGGCACTGCAAAACATATACTCTGCAGCCACCCAGTTTGTATCAAGACGATGTTGCCCATAGTGACCAATCAAATTTAAGTTCACATTCTCAAGTATATAAAATTATACTGAGAGATCGAATCTGATTGATTGGTACGAGGTTGGCCTCAAACATTGGTCCTCCAATGATTGAGTGCACAAATATTTGCAGTAAAATTCTAGATTATGAAGAAATCTACTATAAAGAAACCGCACAATTTAGTGGAAATCTACCAAATCGTTGTGCAAGGACTAAGACAATATCTATTTTATCAAACAAAAGGACTGGACATGTGTCATGTATAATACAACATATTTAAAAACCCAAATGTAACTTGAACCTTTAAGTACACTAGATTATTCTAGTATGTTAGCTTAAAAGAGAGAAGTACTTACTCAGTAGCCATGCTGGTCATAACCAATGACCTTGTAAGCTGTAGGAAGAAAAATACAAACATTAGTATTATCACACTTAACCAGAGATAAAATAGACATTAAGCATGGATATATAGATCATTATGCAGGATAAGAACCTTTCATCAAATATTACCAATATGGTCAATGGGTCAAGGATCTGACAAATCACAGAAATTTTACAAAAAAAAAAAGCGTCAATAGAACACCCGCTTAGACTGAGGATAAATTTGTTGTGTGTGACTACTCTGTGGAAGACAAACAAATCAAACAACAAGAATAGGCGTTTCACATATGATCATTGCCGAATGTCATGATCTGATATAAACATGGGTTTTTAATTGTGTTGCAAAGTAGTTAAGAGGTTAATCTTGGAACACATAGAACAGTCAGAAATCCTTTAAATACAGCAAGTGTCCATTCCTAGTCCATGTTCCTAGTCTATGTGTAATTGTACCAATCTCCCATAGAATGTAAGCTTGTATCCTGTCTGTCTCTATTCCCCATTGTTCAGACACTTTGTAGTGCCTAATAAATATGCAATACTAATATACCAACACTGTAATTACAAATCAAAAAGAATATATTATATAAACATGAATATATTACAGATACAGGTTTTTAATACTTTGCACTTTTTACAGATAATTCAATTGTGAGCTCAGTAAATATGAAATAGCAAGGGGTCTAGACTTAATTTACTGGAAAAATGTATGTTAATCTCCTGTGCAGTAAGAGGACAGGACCCATAACACCACAATTGGCATGATAAAAAGAAACACTTAAGAACTTAATCAATCAAGACCTATAGAAAGGTTTTAATTCTACATGACGGTAGTATTACTGATGTCTGAAATAAACCAAAAAGCAAACTCTGCCTTAACACATGTGGTTATATCTCAACAAATATACGAGAGAAAATATGGCAAATAGGAATATCACACTGGTGAAAGTAATGCTTGGCAGAAACCCGAGATGTAAAACAGAGCCAGAGCCAATCCATCATCAATTCAGAAATCTGTTCTCACAAAAACATGATCTTGCCCTGCTGTGCGTGACTTATGACAGCAGGGATTGAAAAATTACATGTTAGCCATCACGAGGGGCTTGGAAAAAAAATCACTTATCTCTGAAATGAAGTTGTCATTCACAAAAAATTTATTTTGGCTTTGATTCTACTGGCTTTCTCCCATTTAGCAAAAGATTGGCTACTAAAAGATCATGAACTTCTGCTCCAGTTAAACTTGATGCAAGGCAAAAATGACAGGCAAAATGTGCTAGTAGGATGGGGTTAAAATGGGGGAGGACAAGCATAACATTTGACTTTTAAATAAATACATTATAATTGGTAATACTTCAGTGATAGCTAACATTTGTCAAAGGCTAAAGTTTTTTGTGGAAGAATGCAACGTGTCTACAGAAAATAAATTGGATCACTCTAAAAACTACAAAGAAACTGGAATCATGATGTACAAAATTAAAAGCAACCAGAAACTTCAAAACCAAAAATTCTAGTCTGTAGAAATCCCCTTTACCCAAGTTTACTTTATACTGACAAAGGCCCTGAATGTAGACTAATGATTTTCCCATATCTATGTTAACCAATCAGAAATTATTTAAAGTCATTTAGGAATAACACTTCCAAAAGAGAAACTGGGTTATGATGGCAAGTGGGCATTTTCCCTTAGTCCAGGATTTAGTCTGAGTACAGTATTTCCTGATTTCATTTAGTCTTTCCTCTTTGTGTTCAGACTTCTGTACATACAAATCTTCTATGAGACTGAAATACAAAATTTAAAGGGGGAGCCTTGCACTGGAAGTCCTTTTGTGTGAGTGGGAATATAGCGAAAACGTGAATGCTGACATAGTGTGACCCACTGGTTGCACATCTAGTTGATTATTTTGCTTGCATCAATATCTGTCAATATGCAGCCCTTATTTCCTATTGACATAACCTGTTACAAACCACCGCTAATTTTGCAGAACATAAAAATAAGACAATGACATTCAATCACAAAAGGTGGTATGTTTCTATGGTATATTTTGACATTACAAGTCTAATCATGATCACAACTAGAATTCATAGGTTTCTCAAAACAAAAAAAGGTTGTCAAGACCAAAAAAACATCCATCTACAGGTGAAGCCTGACAAACCTTTAAAGTGCAGCAAAACACCTGTTGAAGCAACTGCTGCATCACGGTTTACTATCACTGTGTTGGACTCACTGACAGCTGGTGCCGTAGTGCCTGATGTTGATAGGGTGGAAGGAAAAAGAAAGTCAGGGGATTGCCTCCCTTTCTTCCATTTTGGATACATTTGATATGACTTGACAATTTCAAATGTTGTGCAGCATACTTTAATAACATGCAATATACATTGAGATCTTGCTTTCGAGGCATCAAAACACTGGGGCAAAGTGCCAATCATTCCGTTCAGAATAATGATTTGTAAATAAATTTAAAACAAAAATGGATGATGTATCCTTAATTTAATGCATCTCTTGCTGAAAAATAAATAATTAACACTCACACCCACAATTTTCACATACCTTACTACTTTCTAACATGACATAATTAGAGACGCCTTATGATAGAGATACCCATTTTGTGACAATCATTTACATTGTCACATGATTATCTACACTGGACGGTCCTAAAACTGGCTGCTAACCTTTCAATCCTGAAAAAATAAGAAATGCAATAGCTGTACACATTTTCTGTGCTTCAACCACATTCTCATTTATATACATACATAGTGACAAAAAGAAACATTTCCCAGAGATCAATTCAAACACACCTAAAAACAGTAAAAAAAAACACTAAAGGTCTAAATCTACTGAACCGCGGGATTGGAAATGTGGTTACAGTATGTTGCCAATAGCAACTGATCTGATTTGAGCTCTCATTCTCCAGTATGTAAAATGAAACATCCCCATGTTTCCAATCCTACAGTTTAGTAAATTTAGGCATTCCTAACCAGCAGAATAAAATCTACCTCTACTGTAGTTTAACAACAGAATATCCTATCAAATGTTTAAATATGACAAAATCAGGTACAAGTTCAGAATAACAATTTGGCTGTAAAATCCTATTCCTCATGTTAAGAATTTATTTACTCCCTGTGTCAATGAACTGAAACATTCTAAATAACCAGAATGAATGCAAAGTTGCACAAGATATTATATTCTTGAAGATGTATTTTTTAAGTTAAACTTGTATCTAAACTTTTTTAAATGAAATATTGCTGGTTAATAGTTATGGAATTAGAAATGAAAGTGCACCTAGTTTAAAATTTGAACCATTAGAATAATAATGTTGTATGAGTGAATAGAGTTTTATAGCTTTTTTCTTTTTTTTAATTAAAAAGGTAGGAGAAGCGTTGTATGAGTAAACTGTCTTTCGTGTATGTGTAGTCCTTATGTATCAATCCCCAATTAGTGATTGGTAGTTCAGGTTAGTTTAAAATGAAGTAATCTCCATAGTGAACTAGTCACTGCTCTGGCAAAGATTAGTTCATTAGGAACGAAAGCAAGTGAAAGGAACTAGACACTGGCCTAAATTTACTAAGCAGGGATATTGAAAGTGGGATGTTGCCCATAGCAACCAGATGCAAGCACACATCTCAAGTATGTAAAATGAAACAGCTTGAATCTGATTTAAGTTGCTATGGGCAACATCCCCACTTTTCAATCTCCCTGCTTAGTAAATTTAGGCCCTGGACTGATAAAGATGCCAACAGCTCCATCAGGCTAACTCACTGTAATTTTACTTCCTGAATCTGCGAGATGCTGTAAAAGGAAAGTACAACACACCGAACAAAGCTCGACAAAGATATAATAAAAACATAACATCTGCACTCGCTAGGCAAAGTCTATGTGTCATGCTACTGCTATTATTAGTACAAATGTCTACTTGATGCTAAACCTTCTATTGGGTGTATATGTGCTAAACTACACTGTTATTCAGCTCTCAAACACTACTCATAATTCAGTACACTAACATGCTGTGCTCAGACATGGTGTGAAAACGACTCTGCAGAGCAGAACAAGTTACATTGTTTTGCGGACTCAGAAATCATTCTCCTGAGTCAGCAAAACAATGTAGTTCACTCACTGGCTCTTTCAGTTCAACAGATTCAACAGTTCACAGCTCAGCTCTCAGACTGACTCATACAGCCATAATAAGCTAGTACAGTACATGTAAGCTACCATGTGTGGCACTGCTGTGCTCAGGAATATGTATGGAGCTGATCGTTAACTACATTACCATGATGCATTATCCTTGTATATTATGTCAAAAGGTACACTTCCAAATCACTTTATTTTCATCATGCTGCAATATTTTCTTTATTATTATTCTAATTCAACTTGAGAAAATGTGAAACATGATTACTTGTCTGTGAGGTACATATACCAGTCAGATCTCTTATTTATCAAGCACTTTCTAAAAGATAATAGCTAAAAGATAATAGCTAGCTTGCTATGTGCAACATTTCCACTTCTATAGCACTCCCATATGTGAAAACAAATATTTTTTTTTCAATGGTTACATAGTTGCACAATTTGGATTTTCTTTCTTTTGGTTGGGACAAAAAAAAATCCTTGCTTTTATGATTTTTAAAAATCTTAAAGTTTTTTTAGTTTTCTTTTTGTAAGTTCAACATTCATATTAGGTCAATATAAATATGTAAAAGTCGTGGTTAAATGGGTAACTATAACCTATAACTATATCAAAACAGGATACTATGGCTTGGCTCAGAAAAGAAGATTACACTAAGCTACTCAAAAATGTTATTTGCCAAAGGATGCTACATGTTTTGCTACATTCATTTTCAATTAATAGTGTCATTACAGCACTTACTAGGTGCTGTAAGATTTTATTGCAAATGCAAGAGCACAGCCTAGTGGTAACATGTATGCATACAGGGCAATCAGTATACAGTAAACATATATAAAAAAAAAAAGCAGTGCTACAAATCTAAGTATGACAAATAGTTGTTGTATTAAGAGAACTAAAAGCAGTACAAAGTAACCTCACATTGAATCACATTGTCTAATGGGTATCTAATAAACTGGTTATTTTACAGTCATCTAAATGTTTACATATTTTCACAACCTTAAGTTGCGTACAAATAAAACAGCTGAGCAAAGTGTCATTACGTGAATCGAATTGCACTATATGCAATATAAAAAAAAGACTTGTATGTGATAAAAGGCTGCTAATATTTACAAATACTACTGTAATAACATCAAGCGCTACATTACTCACTTTTTTGCTATTGGCACTTAATCAGTACAGTGTCTTCTGATCATTATAACAGATCATTATCAAAATTGCAAGAGAATTGTATAGTGTACATGAACGATAACAAACATGGTCAAGCATTTTGCAATGGTTAACATAGTAGTTATTTATTTTAATATAAACATTATATTTAAACCATAAACAGATGTTCATTTTAGGGGAGGTTGCCTGAACAAAACTGTCAGACGTTAATGGCAGCCTTGCCTCCAGCAAGAGCATAGTATGGAAAATAGATACTGAACAGCATGATATAAGTTTCTGGTGATGTCTCTTTGTCTAGAAGTATTTTCTAATTAAATGTTTCAGCACTAACTGCCTAAAATATTAAAGAAAAAGGTGAAGGTGTGCGCTAAACAAACTAACTGTGAACCATATAATGTATAGTAATATATAAATATATAAACATATAAACGGCTGAAGCAAGTAGTATTAAATGNATTTTTAATCTTAAATATATAAAAAACATAAAACCTATAACCACTTTATAAATAGAACGAGTCAATGTCCAAAAGTAACCGTGGAATAGAGTGAGGACAGGGCACTGGTCTCCTATGGATAAATACTCCACTTGATGATATTAGAAATTGGAGCCAAGTCTCTTAATGGG
>JABWIB010000134.1:0-20545 GCA_016617825.1 Platyplectrum ornatum | reverse complement strand
TGTAAAGACAAGGCACATTTGGAAAACAACTCTTGCCTGTGTGCAATTGCAAAGCAGTATACAAATTCAGCATAAAGAAGGCACTGCAGGACTTCCAAGCAAATCAAACATTCATTTATAACAACACATCACGCAAAGGAGTCTTCCCAGCGCTGGCAAAGAAGGGCTGGCCTCATTGTGGATTTTGAAAGAAGTTGGATCTTCCATCCTTGCCCCTTTGGAAGCAAAAATTGGACCTTGAAAAGAAGGACCATTGTCTTCTATAGCTTTTACCCAGCCTATAGATACTCGCTTCCCTAAACTCTGAGGGACCTGCCCTGGATGGTATGGATGACCTCTTCTGGAGACGATCCTGAGGTAGCCAAAAGTACCTCTCCGCAGAAGATTTTGAAATGATGTCATCTAAATTGAATATGAAGAGATAATCCCCTTGAAAGGGTAAAGAAAGTTGTTTACTTTTGGACTGACTGTTCACCGTCCACGGTTTGAGCCACAGAGGCTGCTTGGTTGCGGTTGTAGTAGCTCCTATCCTTGCTGTCATCTCCACTGAAACCAACAAAGCAACCTGCAGATCCTGTACCTATTTAATTAGGTCTGGCCTAGTCGTCCCCTTTACAATACCCTTCTGCACGTGACTCCAACCTCTTACTACCCTGGAGGTAATGGCAATAGAAGTAGCAGGTTTCAAAGCTGCCCCAAAAATTATAGGAAATTTTCTTAAACTGGTTTTCCTCACACACACAGGGGGAGCGGGACCAACGAACTGCCAATGCTGTTGACATCACTCTCTACAGCCCATACTCAAATGGGGGAAGCAAAACCCACAGTGTGCTGCAAATCCAGCTGAGGGATGGCGCCCCGGAACTGAGCTAAGCCTGTGGAGAGACCTTCTACCTGATTGAACTACAGGAAAGGAAAAAAACCATATGCGCGGAAGGCAGGAGGGCGCATGTTTATATACCAGCCAGGTCTTTTTTTATTTCCTGTCTGGCCTCATGAGAAGAAAGTTAACCCTTGGTGATCTTACCTAATGGAGGAGGCATTGGAAATGTAGAAATGCTATTTTTGGGCAACCAACATATATTATTATTAATATTATTAACGTTTATTTATAAAGTGCCACATAGTTTCTGCAGCGTTGTACATAGTGAAAATACATACATAACATGGGGTACAGTGTAACGGTATACAAAACAATAACAGACATGAGACTGTATACAATATGGGGTGCAATGCCATAGCATTCAGTACCAAATATGTAATACATAGTATGAGTGCACAGAATAATAACTAAAAGGGTTGGGATGTGTATAATGTATTACACTGGATATATACAGTAGGGATGAGATAACAGGAGGAAGGAGGTCCCTGCTCGTGAGAGCTTACATGATAAGGGAGGGGGAGGACGGTACGGAAGACATTGGGGTGGGGAGGAGAGGGTACAGAGATTAGGTGGTGGAGGGGTAGGCCAGTCTGAAGAAGTGAGTTTTGAGCGAGCGTTTGAAGGCTTGAAGGGTGGAATATAGCCTAATAGGTTGGGGAAGGTTGTTCCAATGGAGGGGGCAGCTCGGTTGAAGTCCTGGATGTGTGCGTTAAAGGTGGTTATCAGTTGGGAAGTGAGATGGCGGTCATTAGAGGAGCAGAGGGGGCGGGATGGTGGAGTGTTGCCGGTTAATCCAAATCCACAGGTGTCATTTTAACTTGGAACAACATTCCAGATATTTGCAAGTTTATAAAGTGAACACATTACGAACACATTAAAATCATGAGAACCTCCCCTAATTTAATGATTGCTTCATAATATTAATGACATTTAAGATTAAGACATAGGGGTATATTTACTAAGCAGGGAGATTGCAGTGAAATTCGAATTTGGGGAAGTTGCCCATGGCAAGCAATCAGATTTAAGTTCACATTCTCCAGTGTGTAAAATGAAACTGGGAGCTTGAATCTGATTGGTTGCTATGGGCAACATCCCCACTTTCCAGTCTCACTGCAGTTCACACTCTGGGCTTGTAACCAGGGAGTGATCAGGATTGATGCTATGAATAGGCTGGTTTGCTGTTTATTTTATTATTAGTAAATAGGGTTTTTTTTTTTTTTTTTAAACCTTTATCTGGATAATCAGTTATTAAATGTTTTATCAGATGACAGGATAGCGTGAAGGCACAGAGTAAAGAGATTGGGCGATGGACCCAAGGTAAGGTAAGATTTTAATCTATATAGATACACTTTTGAAATTTCAGTGTTATAAAGACATTGCAAAACCCTTTGTGCAATGAATAGGTCAATAATAGGTTTTTGCGACTTTGGCTGATTCATTCAATATACGTAACTAATTTAAATATTATTTAACTATCATTCATATATATCATGTAAGTGATGAACACAGCAAAAAAATATATAGTGTAATTAGGATATTATACAACTAATAGAAGCAAAGTAAAGCAAAAGGTATAAAAAATGCTTAAAATTGTTAACAAACTGCACAACTAAATCAACAAATAGTGCAAGATAGAGTTACCCTCCATTAAATGCAGTTAACACTATATAAAAGTTATGGGGGCTGATTCAGCCCTGCGTCTCCGCCAGCCAGCCCGGGACGTTTCTCATTTGCATTTGCGCTTTTAGCAGGGCATTTTTATCTATTTATTTATTTATTTTTCTCTCACGAGTGCCAGCTTTCATGCTTGCAGTGTACCGCTGTGAGAAAACACTGGCAGAGGCTCCGGACACAGCAGGAAGCAGGACATAAGGCATGCCCCTCTCCCTGCGCTGTATTCAGAGCTGCGTGCGGCCGCCAGGAGCGCTGAATCAGGCCCATAGACCTTTCTGCACCACAGCATGTATCTCCTCCACACTATCATTAATAAACATCTTTAACATACAGACTTCCAATAGCAGTGGAAAATGACAACAGTTTTATCACAGCATAAATTACCCATGTTATTTTCCTATTTAACCCCTATCCATTGGGCAATTTGTGGAAAAAAAAAAAGTAAAAGTGAACTAGGTTACAATAGAGGTATTAAATACGTGTTTGCACTGAATTTGACATCTCGTACGTATTATTTTTTAAAAGCAATGTCTGTGATGAACTCCATTAGCAGCTTGATTTAGATACGCCTCATCAGCTTTCACTTAAGACAAGTTGAAACACAAGTTGTGCTTGTAAAGGAACAAGAGAAATTTCGAGTATTTAAAGCCTTTGAAAAAAATGGAAACTACAGTAAAACATTCACACTGACTCAAAACTTATGTCAGAAAGCCGCCCATAAAATTAATTCATTTCACAGTACATTAGGATAAACAGTGCACTGGTAAAAACGTTCATATATATAGTTTTATGTCACGTTTACTTTAGAGTATAACATGTATAAAAGTACTTCAAATTTGCTGCAAGGAAAACATCATCAAAAATGACAATATAAAGGAAACTCTCTTTTTAACTGCCAGTTCATTTTCAGGTTTACCCTGTTTACAAGAGTTCTTGCTTTAAGTTAGTTTGTAGTTAGTAGTCTGTACCTATACACGTGTGTTACCTCGATTTTTTTTGACACACGCCCTTATCAGCTATAGCACTTGTATACTGCAGTAATGTCTTTGTTTCTGTTAATTTTCAGGCTAATACCTTGATTCCTAGGCCTAAATTCACTAAGCGGGGAGATTGAAGGAATTGAAAAAGTGGGGATGTTGCCCATAGCAACCAATCAGATTCAAGCTTTCAGTTTCATTTTACATACTGGAGAATGTGAGCTTGAATCTGATTGGTTGCTATGGGAAACATCCCCACTTTTCAATTCCTCTGTAAACTCCCCGCTTAGTGAATTTAGGCCCTGGTCTCATTCAAAACTACAACCAGCCACAGATCCTAGTGTTCCTTCTGGTGGCAAACAGTCATATACAAGCAGTATTCAGCTGCAAAGCCTGACTCATGATTACCGGTCTGATGGTCTGTGTAACTGCAGAGTGCTACCAACACACTCCACCTGCTCAATTCCGTTGGTTTACCCTCTGTTACTTTCAAGTGGTATAAAGGTTCTGGTTACTCTAGTTGACATGAACAGCAAGAATGTGTGGCAAACTTGCTATGTTTGCTGTGTGTAATCTGTAATTCTGAGGAACGTGGTTCGCTAGTGTGACCGTCATACCAAGTATGTCTAAACAGATACAGCTGACATTAAGGTTTTGGCTGTACCTATGTCAAAAATGTTGCATAGGCGACAGGGCCAGATTAACAATGGACTGTATGGGACTATGAATGAGGATCAATGTGAGACATCCACCATCACGCACAATAGTGGCATCCATTAAGTAAGATAAAGGATGGTACAGTTAGGTGAAGTGTAATGAATTGACCCACATATTATTTACCACCTCACACAACACTGGTCATACCCACTGCAATGGGCGCACAAATATGTTTAGCCCCAGGTATGTGTGGTCTTTAATCTGGCTCTGGCTGGATGCCACGCCAGCTGTTTCTATTTGGACTGAAAGTATTAACCTGTAGAATTTGTACTCTGCCTCCCTATACTACAGCATATATTCAGCTATTACATTTCTTTAACGCTGCTTTAAATTCCTGACGTACCAATTCATCAATTGACTAGTGATTCCTTTACAAGTATATAATTATGACATATCCAGTGACTTCTAGATAACTGCTTAAAAGTTGTATTATTATGCTTAACCAATCATATCACAACATAGTAAATGATGTGAAAAGCTGCGAAGAAACACACTTCTAACATACAAACTGTTATATAAATTAAAACATAAGACTTTACAGCGCCCTCACAATAAAGAGCAAATACTGAGATGTGCCTCAGATAAGAATAAAGCTATTATTCAAGTCATAATACATAGATTTCATCATATAATAATAGGTGATTTATACAGTTATAGCAAAAGCTGTAAAATACCAGATGTCTCTAGACAGCGAGGTAATAACTCATAAGTATATATTTTTCAAGCTTTTCATCTCCATTCTTACAATATATAATGTAGAAAATTATTCACAGTTTTGTCATTGCTGTTCAGAAGAGACAAGTCAATAAGCTTTGGGCATTAATGTAACATTCAACTGCTTCAGTACTTTAACAAATCAATACAGATTTGTGCTACACATTCAAATATCTACTGCTGAGCAAAACACTAAAAAAGGACCAATCAAAGTAATTTACAGTTCAACTGACCTTTCTGCTTTTCTCTATTTTCCGTGATTCCTCTGTGCATTTATTTCTTTGTTCATTAAGCATTTCAGACAGTCCTTCCCTTGGCTCAGAAGCTGGAGTTTTACTTTCAGTACCTTAAAATCAATTCAATAAAACACCTAATTAGTGCTTAACGCTAGCTTGAAAGTGGTGGCACGTGGCCAGAGTATTCAAAAGAATTGGACAATGGACAGATGACAGAAAGCAGTGGTCATCTGAATGGCTCGTGTGTAAAGGCACTGAAGAGGACATTTAAGAATACAAGATCATCTAACCATTTTCAGTGAAAGCTGCAAGAGTTATACAGATCATTGAACACAACCCTACAAGCTCAGAAAAGAAGCAAGTCATTGGGAATTATTTAAAAAGAAATAAATAGCCAACAGAATTAACATTTCAATACTGCAGAGATGATCAATTTTCTGTAAACATTAAAAGCCTCAAGGACGCAGGAGAGCACTTCTCATTACCCCTGTAGATTTCCCTTGTATAAAATCCCCATGGCCCCTCGCTTATGTACATTTACTCACATCCCCACAAGTGTAGCAGGCTCTCGGGGAACAGTGAGACTCCGCTTAGTGTACCACAGCACGCCGCATGAAAATAAAAAGCTACTTGGCAAAACAAAGTAAAAAGGTGCAAAAGGAAAAAAAAAGAAGTTTATTGATCTAGATTAAAACTAGCAACAGAAAAGATGTATTTCCCCCCCTGCTGTGCACTACGTCTCTGGATGCCTGCATTTGTGACGCTGCTTCTTTGGCTTTTAATAAGAATCGATACAATTTTTGTTCGCACATTACTTCTTTTTTGCTGAAAACGTCTCATCTCTTCTATTTCCGAATGCACTTGTGTATGAATGTAACGTAAACACGAAGATATTCTAAGGTTCTTAGAGACAAACCACTATATCACCATAAAAAAAAAGTTCCTGAACTCACAAAAAAATGCTCATATATAAAACTGGCCCAACTAGTCTGCCAGTTTTCTATATATTTTTTATTTATTTTAACACATAATGACCTCAACTTTGAATTTGTTCACTACTGAGGAATGGGGTTTTAAAAGATGTATTTGTACCTCTATTATGGCGCCAGTGTCTCCTGTGGAATTCTATTCAGCAAATCTACTGCCCTCTTAGCCAGTTTATGTTTCCTCAATATTCTTCTATATGTACAACCTTGTGTAGTATTATCTAATTGCAAATTCCATGTAAATTTTCACATCCTTGTCATGCAGGCCATACCTTTTAGTTGTCCTTTACACAGGAATGAATTCAGACTTATGCAAATCTAGCATCAATTTAAAAACACAATATATGATCCAAGGAGGGACACAAAGAGTTAGGACCAATACAGCAGCCTTGTGTGTTTCTGCCATTTTATTTTACAATAGCATAGTTAGTTACTGGTTATTAGCCATATATATATATATATATATATATATATATATATATATATATACACACACACACACACACACACACACACACACATATCTTGTCCTCAAACACTAAAGCAGACACTACAGCTGTTATCGCTGCCTGCAGGAGTCAGCAGATAAATAAGATGATTTTTTTTGTGAAAAGGTCACAATATTAGCCCCACACACTGCTCTTGCTGGGAGAGATAATGAGGAGGGAGGGGCTACTGAGATTGCACTGTTTGGCTACACAGGCCTCCTATGAGTAATAACAGGAAGTCAGTGCAGCTATCTAATTTGTACCTCTATCTCCTGGCCGGAGTTTCCCGGTCTGGACGACTTTAGAATTCAGCAAGTATGGCAGTGATATAGTAATGGAAGCCCTGAATCACTTCAGAAACCCGAAGAAAACTTTGTTTTCTGTATTATTGCTGTACTTGCTGATAATTATGTTGTGAGAGAGATTTGGAAACCCTGGCCAAGAGGTGGAGGTACAATATATTGACCCTCTTAGGATAATCATTCTCTGGGATAATTGTCCCAGAGATTTTCTTTGTCGATAATCTGAGGTTTCAGAAATCTATTTGTAACACACTAGAGCGATATTCGATCTGATCTTCAATAATTCCATGATTGGGCCAGTTTAAAGCTGGCCACCCACTACAACAATTTAGCCAATGTTTTTTGTGTACAACTTGGTGCCTAAAGCTGAGCATCCACGAGAACGATATTGTTCTAGTGCAGTGGTCAGGGAACAGGGGTAAATTACCCCAAATGNGGTAAAAGTAAAAATCTGGGGGTAATGAGTAGAGGTTCGAATTTTAGTATTACGAGTACTCGTACTCACCCCCCCCTGTTCGCGAGCGTCGCTGACTTCGAACGTCAGCGACGCTGCGTCGGATCTCGCGAGATCCGACGCCATTCTGTTTCGGCGGACGGCGGTCAGCGGACGGAGGTAGGGGGGACATGAAAGGCTGACATGGGGGGGGACATATTGATGATCTCGTATCCAAGATGAGGCAACATCATTTCTCCAAAACCTGAAGTTTTCAAGTAAGTTGAAGCTTTCAAAGTAATTTTAAATACACTATTTGAATTCAAAATGTTATTGGATGTATGATTTTCTTACTTTCAAATCAAGGGGGTAACGTCTGCGTTTATAAATTTTTTTGGGGGTAAGAGGTAAAAAAGTTCCCTGACCCCTGTTCTAGTGGATGCCCAGCTTTAGGCACCAAGATGAACACAATTGTCTTTTGATTACACAACTGATATGAAATGACCTGCACGTGTAGATTTCATTAATAACATATTTGAGAACATTGTTGCGAACATCATCTTCAATCAATTGCACATAAACAAACACTGTCCTAGAATTAACAATTTACAGATGAAGTCAGGATAAATAATCAAATGGCAATGTTACTTAATTTTCTGCCTTTAAAATTTGTACAGCATGCTATGCCAGATTCTCAGGCACTGTGTATGCTGCACCATTACTTTGAAAGATGATAAGAAAGATAGAATGATTATGAGTGGTCAGTATACTCCAATCTCTGTTCACATTGCATTACAAACAAATACTGTAGGAATAGGCTATAGCAGCTTTTCAAAAGGATTTATTATTTTATCTGATGCTCTTCTCATGAACTGGAAACTCTATTCACAGCCAATAACAAAACCCTATGATTACTTAGATGGTACAGACGCAGCACTGCAACAAAACTTGTCATACTACTGATCATCTAATCCATAGTCAATGTGCTGGTGTTGACTGTAAGCTTTATTTGTATATTTTATCAACAACAGTAGAAAATAGATAAATAAAATGTGATCTCTTTACTCACATTAGTTACTATTGCTTATCATCTTTATACTAATACTTTTCTTTTTAATCATGAGTTCATCAAATCATTAAAAAAAATACAATTTTCTCCATAGAAAAAGTTTTTTTTTTTATTATTAAAATTACCAAAATGGGACAAAATATTCTGTTTTTAACTTCCTTACAACCACTCATTCATAGAAAACCATTTAAAATATTAGCATTGTATGCACCTATAGGAGATGCGTGTAATACCACTCAGCCCACATTATTTGGATTACTTATGGATAAGAAAATGTAAGCTCACCATCAGCATTGGGTGTTAGAAATGCTCTGTGGCAAAACAAGTGTAATGAAGTGAACCTAAAAATAAAAAACATTTAAGAAAAGCTCACGTACTTGGCTGGAGGGTTCTCGTCCGTTTTTTATGGTCAGGAACTATGCAGTTTGGCATACCAAACACCTCTTCATCCTCAGATTCATTGTGTACTTTGTTACATGCTGATGGCTTTTTCATCCCATTTTCTAGGCAGAACCTCGACTCAAAGTCATTTTCACATGGAGTTACAGTGGTCGCCTCCTCTACCACGTCACTACCATTTATGTTTCGTTTTGACCTTCGTAAATTTGCTTTTGCACACCTTCTCCCAAATGATAATTCTATATTATTTGACTGTACAGATGTATTTACTTCATGAGCCCCATGTAGGCTAGAACCTTCTTGTTTTGAAATGGGATCAGTGACGGAGTGGATAGTTCTCCTCCTCTTTGTACTTGTGGAATCCTGCTGAAAAGCATCCACAGTTGTTCTCCTTTTGCTATTGTCCGCTTTGTTTAATACAAGTGGCGGAGGACTGGGCGATCTTCTTGGCTCCAGAGACAATGAAAATCTAGACAATTTACTTTTATTAGGTTTTAAGTGTGAAGTGAAATCTTCAATGTGGGTGTCTCCAGGATCATTACTGCAAGATAAATGTTGTTTACTTGTCTCATTTGAAACTTCTTTAGTAGAAATTTTAGATTTTAAGTTCAAGTTGCTTTTCCTAAGCCTTCCTTTTCCTTTGCACTTTTCATTGTCTTCATCACCAAAGACGTCATTATCGCTATCATTCCAAGATGGACTGTCAGTGGCTTTCATTTCATGAAATACTGTTTGAACCTTACTAGTGATGCAAGAGTCTGTTGTGTTTAAAACTGGCTTTTCAATTCCAGTCCCTAAAGCATCACTCACACTATCATTCGCCTTGTAGGTGGTTTTTAATTTGGCGTGTGACTTTCGCCTTTTGCTTTGCGTCCGTGAGCTCGAAGAGCGTTTTTTTCTTTCTTCAAGGGTAATTACATCCATAGTTTCTTTTTCCTCCATATGGATTTTACTGCTGCTTGATGAACAGACATGCTGTCCTTTCTCCATACTACCAAAAGGTTCATCTTCACTACTGTCATGGTCTTTGTAGTGTTCTTAAGAAAAAGGTAAAACACATACATATCATTTTAAAGCACTGAACAAAATTATTTAGAAAGCGTAAAAGCAATACACAAAATAGTGTCAATATAATAAAGTACTAAACAAAATCACAGTGCAAGTAATGAGATCATCATAGTTAATATTAATTCTTTACATTCTAGGGGGGAAATTCACAAAAGTTGAGTTTCGGTAACCCGCGGCTGCGATGTAACCTCGCGGCTGCGAGTTTATCGCAGCCGCGGGTTACCGAAACTCGACTTTTGTGAATTTCCCCCTAAGTATGGTGGTTCTTTACTATTATTATTCTATTAGTGAATAAGCAAGATGCAATGCGAATAAAACGCATCATTTGACAGAAAATTGGTCACAGAAAAACGGTTGCAACATTATTTCATATATTGCACAATCCTCTTCTATATATTTGTGTTCTTCTACTTCTTTTCTATACAAATCCACACTGTAAAGAGCCTCAACTGTTTCTTTTAATGTTTTGCAATGGCCTGCCCAATGGACATGCCAACAACTGCTTCACAAACAGAGAAAGCAGAGGAAAGGAGATAAATGAAAGAATCTAGGGTGTAAATGTTGCAATCAAGTAAAATAAAAAATACATGGAATTACTGGGGATGTCAACCGCTTGTCTAAGCTCCTGGTTATGCCAGGGGATTTGTTTAATGCGTTGGCGGACCTTGGTCAGTAACATTTAGGTATCCTGGGTATTCTAATAAAAATATAATATATAGGTGTCTAGCTATAAATATATAACTAACCAATAAGTATGTGCCATTAAGGCAATATAACAAGCATTGACCTTTAATACGAATTAACCAGAGGAACCACTTAAGTATAGGATCATTTATTGTCAACTATTTATCCACAATCAAAAAGGCAATCTAAAAACATTTAAAAAAAAAAAAAAAAAAAAGTAATTGGAATTACACTTATTTCTAAGTACCGGATACAATCTTCCATATCATATAAGCTCTATAACCAGGCATATCATACATGTGGAACAGATTTCTGTAATATTTAGATTATGCTCCATAGCGAACACCTGGCAAAGCATGTTGTTTCTGAACAGCAGGGCCTAAATTTACTTAACTGTAGGATTGGAAAAGTAGGAACATCACTCATAGCAACCAATCATATTCGAGCTCACATTCTCCAATTTGAATGTGATTGGTTTCTATGGGCAACATCCCCACTTTCCCAATGCAGCGGATTAGTGAATTTAGGATCAGGGGTCTCTGTTGCACATACATCTATATTTAGGTGCAAGTGAAGAGCTGAGCAAAACCATTCTGCATTGCGAGAAATGTAATAATTTACATTTTTTTTAACTACTTAAAAAATAAAATTTTTTATTGCATGCTGAATTAACACTTTTCTTTTGTACGATGAAGTTACAAACTGCATAGCTTTATGTTTAATTTGTACATTAGTCAAGCTTGAAGCTTAACCAGATCAAAACTTCCAATCACTCGTATAAAGAGTTTTTCATATTCAGAACATAATTATGTAACTCTTTTCCTCTTTACTCACTAATAATTCATATTATTCTAATTATTTATTAGAATTATATTATAGAATTATCATATTATTAGAATTATAATTCTAATAATTTGTTTGGTAAAAGATGATTATTTGCACTTATTTTAGTTTTAAAAGACAAAACGATTTTATATCCTATGTGCGTGATTATAGATAGATATAGATGGATATATATATATATATATATATATATATATATATATATATATATAGATATAGATATATATAGATATAGAATTGTCTGCAGTCAGAATTCTTACACAAAAGTCTGGATAGAGCAGATCTTCAGCATCAGATATAAGCAGGGTCCTACATCTTCTGATCTTAAACTGGGCATACACTATAAGATAAATTTTTCAATCGAAAGATTTTTCAAAAGTTTGTAAAATCATGTGGAATTGCAGGGGAGGCAAATTGAATTAACTGTTATCAGTATTATAGACGAGAGATGATGTTTCCTATCCCAAGTGTAATAACAGTGTAAAAGTAACACTGGTCAGTATGTTTGTGCAACATGCAAAAATAAAGTATTCTCCCTGCATGCACACACTGACATTCATTTTATTTCCCCTGCAATTCAACATGGTTTTACCCACTCTTGAAAAGTCTTTTGATTGGAACAATTTATCTTATAGTGTATGGCCAGCTTTACCCCTCCACCTGCCTCATGTCAGGCAGCAAACTGAGGTAGTGTCCTAATTTTTACCATTTTAGTGTTTCCCATGCTCAAACTGTTTATCATTTATGTCACGTCTATCATGTCAATGTTATCTATAAGGAGATGTGAACTCTTTATGGCGCGTTATTAATACCAATAACAACAAAAATCAGTACTACAAACATTCTTGTTTTGAAAAAAAACTAATTTTTATTACATGAAATCACACTGAACACTAATTAACAAAAATTGAAAGCAACAGAAAATTTTCACAATGCTTGGGATTCAGCAGAATTATTCAAGCCTGATGAGTGATATAGAATATATATATATATATATATATATATAACAAAAAGAACTGTAAACACCACTTTTCAAATGTCAGATTTTTCACAGTTTATACTTGCCTCCCCCTGCAGTTTAGTTTGGTTTTGCCCAGGTCTACTAATGCACCTGTTTTGCCCTTACTCCCAAACTCTGGATCACCCCCCCAAGGAGTACACAATTATTAAGGCTTTCATTGAAAGGCCCTTTAAAGATTACACAGCTGCTAAGCAATGAACTGCATGTGTGGATTTCAGTGATAAAACTACGTTTGTACATTGAAATATGAACACTGTCCTAGCACAAACAATTCACAGATGAATTCAGGATATATAATCAAATGGCAATTTTGCTTAATTTTCTGCCTAATGACTTTACAAAGAACACTTAACATTTGTAGAGCATCCTATGCCAGATACACAGATCACAATTCTCAGGCACAGAGTATGCTTACGCTAAATGTAAAAGTGTGTACCCTGATTTACATAGTTGCCATTTATGAACCCCCCCCCTGCAAAAAAAAATATCCGTAAAGCTGTAACACCAGTTTATTTTGCTAAGTGTGCAGAGACAGGAACAAGATAAGAAAATGATAAAATGATTGTCAATGTAAATGAGGTAGACTATATAGTTGTAAAAAATATACATAAATATATACTTACATGTTTCATACATTCACTCAAAAAAATTGCCCTTTTCAAAAACGTCATATTGCTGATCATCAAAAACAGTCAATGTACTTTTGTTGGCTATAAACTCTATTGGCATATTCTATCATTAACAATAAAAAAGATGAACAAAAATTATCTATTTACTCAAATTACTATTTCTTTGTATTTACTTGTTAATTATAAAACTTTACTTTTTATGCCTGAGTTATAGACCTTATCCAAAGCACAAATTATCATGCATTAATTAGCAATAGTGACATTATTAATAATTTTTATTTATAAGGCTCCACAAGGTTTCCACAGCACCGTACAAAGGACAGCAAAATATGGTATATACATACAGGGCAAGCCATAGAAAAATGGTCTTAATTTAAATTACCATTATTATTACTAGCAAAATGCAGACATTCAATAAAATATTCTGTTTTTAACCTCCTTACAACCACTCATCTCTTAGCCAGTGGGATATAAAGTAAAATGCGACAATCTCATTCCATTTACATTCAACTGCCACAATTAAACACACACAGAAGAAGCCTTCATTGACCTCAAAAACACTAATAACGTATGTGCAAAAAGCAGCAGAGCTTACAAATTCAAATACATGGAGGGGGCATCCACCACCAGCATTGGGTGCTATGACTCATCCACAGCTGGAAATTCATAGTTTACAATAGCACAATCTGAAATGAATAATGGAGTGAACCTACAAAAAAATAAAAATAAAAAATAAAGAGAGACCCAGAAAAGATCACGTACTTGGCTGGAGGGTTATCGCCCGCTTTTCACGGTCAAGAACTATGCCATTTGACACACCAAAAGTCTCTTCATCCCCAGATTCATTGTGTACTTTTTTACAGAATGTTGGCTTTTTCAATCCATTTTCTATATGTAACCCTGACTCAAAGTCATTTGTACAAGGAGTTACTAACACATCACTATTATTTAGGTTTTGTTTTGACTTTAAGTTTGCTTTTGAACGCCTACGCCCAAAGTATAATTCCAGAGTATTTGACTGTACAGATGATGAATGATTTACTTCATGAGCCTTATGTAGGCTAGAACCTTCTTGTTTTGAAATGGGATCAGTGACCGCATGGATAGTTCTCCTCTTCTTTGTCTTCGGGGAATCCTGCTGAAAAGTATCCATAGTTCTTCTCCTTTTGCTATTGTCCGGTTTGTTTAGCATAAGTGGCGGAGGACTGGGTGATCTTCTTGGCTCCAGAGTTAATGAAAATCTACTCTTATTAGTTTTTAAGTGTGAAGTGAAAAAATCTTCAAAGTGGGTGTCTCCAGCATCATTACTGCATGAAGATAAAGGTTTACTTGTCTCATTTGAAACTTCTTTAGTTGTAATTTTAGATTTTAAGTTAAGGCTGCTTTTCTTAAGCCGCCCTTTTTCTTTGCACTTGGCAAGAAGTTTACTTGGCATTGATGTATAATCATTGGCTGAAGTTCCACCATTTTCATTGTTTGCCTTACCAAAGACGCCATTAGCACTATCATTCCAAGATGGACTGTCAGTGGCTTTCATTTCATTAAATACTGTCAGGCCATTACTTTCAATGTGGGAGTCTTTTGTGTCTAGACCTGGCTTTGCAATTCCAGTACTTGTAACAGAAACAGTCACTAGATCTGGGGGCTGTACCCGGTGTTTTTTAAATAAAGCATTACTCACGCTATTATTTGCCTTGTCAGTGGTTTTTAATTTGGTGTGTGACTTCCGCCCTTTGTCTTGTGTCCTTGAGCCTGAAGAATGTTTTTTTCTTGCATCAGCGTCTAATATTTCCTTTCTTTCTTGAAGTGGCGTATTAAAAGATTTTAGGGAAAATTCATCCATAGTTTCTTTTTCCTCTATATTGGTTTTACTACTGCTTGATGCACGGGCTTGCTTTCCTTTCTCCATAGACCAAAAAAGATCATCATCACTACTGTCATTGTCTTTGCATTGTTCTAAAAGTAAAACAAATGCATATCATGTTAAACCACTTTGACCAAAAGTTCAAAAGCAATACATAAAATAGAGAGTCTGCTTATTAAAGCAACAAGCAAATAACAGTCCAAGAAATTACTCAGTTAATATTGAATAACCAATTTGTAACATGGATAAAATACATTGTATGGCAGAAAGAGCAATAAACACATTCACATTGTTTGGAATAACCTTTGTTCGACAAACTTTGTTTGTTATAGATGTGTAAAGTTTGAGATCACAACATTTTTTTTTAACCTTCTGCTAAACTTATCCACTTCTCTTCCACTTCTCTACTGAAGTTTATAGCAAAGTGTTTCTAGAATCTGCCATTTTGTAAATAGTAATTTACAGCTATTCATTTACAGATATGCAACAGTTAAACAAGGTTAACATCCTATTTTGAAACAGCTATTCAACATCCATTCCTGACCTGTTATCTCTGGATCATGCATCATCTGCGCACAGTTTATTAGTCTACCACTATGCATTGTGGGAATTTTTTAAGCATAGATTCAAGTCTCAATATAAAGGTTGCTCAATCAACCCCCAGAACAAAAACCCATGCGGAACCTGATCGATGGACCAGATTCAGATTTACACACTCATGACTTACACTCTCGTGAGCAAAACCATGTTGCAGGGAAGGTAAATTTAATTAGTTGCAAACACTATACGATTTGAGAAATAAGGTTTTGTTACACAAGTCTAATAACAGTGTAATAGTAACACTGGTCAGTATCTGTGTACAAAATGCAATAAAGTATTCTCCCTGCATACAAACACTGACATTCATTTTACCTCCCCTGCAATTCATCATGGTTTTACCCATGAGTGTAAATCTGAATCTGGCCCACTGTCCTTGTTGTACCCTAATTAGGCTAATGATGGAGATGCCTGTGAGAGTTTGGTGATATACTATTTCATTCCACTGCTGATCTTCATTATATGTGGTTTTTAAAAATTACATTTGGTACAAAATTTAAATTTGTGGATACAATTTTTTTCACCATGTTTACAATGCACGAAAACATACTTAGAGACAATAAATGAAAGTCATTGTGTTCATTTTTCTTTCAGTGTTAAAATGCATCCATCGTGGTGGTTACTGTTTTTCATTAATTCTCCCCTCCACAAGCTCAAAATGGGGAGAAGGAGAAGGTAAATATACCTAGTTAATTAACACAAACTAAGTAAATATTACTCCCTATTTTATATGGCTCATGAGTACTCTTCAGCAAAACACAAGAAAATCTTTATATTATAACATAGAAATTATATGAATTTATATGTTATAATAGAATTATATGAAATGGGTAATGAAATAAAAATTTTATTCAGAATTTAGATGTTAACCATTCTCCATTTCCACACTTTAAAATTATCACATACCATGCAGAGAACCATTCATGACAGAGGGGCTTGTTCCAAGTGATGGCTTCAGGGAGGTAAAATCAAACATGGTCTCCGATAGTTGAGAAGCTGAAAGAGAAAAGCATAAAGTAAAGAAAAACACATTTTCAAATAAATGATGTTTCAACGATGGTCTTTGTGCAAAATACAAAAATAAAGTATTCTCCCTGCATTCAAACCCTAAAATTCATTTTACCTCCTCTGCAAATCAACATGGTTTTACCCATGAGAGTGTAAATCATGAGTGTAATTCATGCACGTGTAAATATGAATCTGGCCCTTAGAAAACAACAACCATATTGTATTGTTTCACCTGCTTGATTGTGTGTTCGCTTGTATTATAGTTACATTGGAAGGACTTAATTGTGGAATTATGAAATCAAAGCTAACATCAAGTTTATAAAATATCAAAAGTTTATTAATAACACTTGTCTGTATTACATTGTAAAAGGCCCATTAAAATGGGATTACAGAAACCAGAATTCCCATGTAGTAAATAAAGTAAATACCTGTTAAGGCTGAATAGAATGTTAATGTGCATTACTTCATTGTCTATGATGGGATAATATACTTCTTGTTGTCTTCTTACAACCAGTAATATTCCCACCTTGAAGTTTTTATTTTTTAGGTTAACACACACTTTGCTTTCTTTCCAGTACCTGTAGGAGACAGATTTATCCTTTTATTCTTCATGTCTTGAATTCTTTTTTCCATTGCATTGCAACGATCTGTAACAACTGCTTTTGGACTATATAATAAAGACCCATCATCATCAAATGTTAATATAGGCAAACCTGTAGACAGACGAAAGTGTTGCATTAATGCATTGAAATAAGTATAACATAAACGTTTAAATCATTAATACCCAGTTCAGATTACCCGCCCGCAAACTGCCGGGGTTTTAAAACCCCAGGGATTTGTGGGTGTAGGGACCGCAGCCCATTCACACTGCACACAGAATTCCCAGGTCAACACTGTAGTAATGCAGGGTCTGACCCGTTTGTTTTTTTTTTTTAAAGAAAATAATTATATGGGGTTAGTATTCAGACTGCATGCAAAAAGCTGGAGCTACCATGAACACACCGGCTTTTTGCATGTAGGCTAAATGGGCTATTACATAATTTGTGAAGAACATCAAGTCATGGCAAAATACCCAAACACACACAAAGTGTGACAGAACTTACCGACTGTTGCTTTTTGTCCATCAAGTTCTTTAAACATTTTATCAAACTTCCGGGCAAGTCTTTTATTATTTTCAGGTGTCTTTTCAACAAAGTCTTTAGGCTGCATACACTTTCGCTGTAAAAGAGAGAATAACTTCATACTATGCAAGGCTGACCCCCTGTTTGTGCTTAAGTTATCACTTAATAGCTTAGAAGTTATATTTTGGGGTTTTAATGAAAAACGTTAGCAGAAGATCAGTCATGGTTTTAAAGAAAAGCTATAGCAAACTTTCAAAAGTTTTACAAAATGACGTTTATTAGCCGCAAAGATTTTGGGGGGTTTTTGTTTTTTTATATAGCTAATAAGAGTAAATTTTATTAAGATGAAATTGTCCTGAAGCTGTGTAAAGAATGTAAAAGCATAGTACAAAAAAAAAAACTTAAATTAAAACAGACGTTAAGGTTTTGTATAAAACATTTAAAATACACATTTTACAAATATTTCTAATAAAACAAAAATGCATAAAAGATATCGAAATGCATGATGTAAAACTTTTGACAAAATCCATTTTTTTATGTTAATACTGTAAAATTCTTACTTTCTTTTTAGTAAGTTGAGGCAAGCCATCATTTGTATTTATTGCTGGAAACAATGATTCATCAACATGGGCAGCTGCTTCATTACATCTATTTGGGGAAAAAGGGAATTATAGCACAGCATAAAAAGAAACATAAATATAACAAGTCTTAATAGTTACTAAACTGTTAAAAACTAGTGATCGCAGTAATAAAAGGATACATTATAAAAGATTTCGCTTTTGAGGCATATTATATAAATCAATATCTTAATTAAACCTGATACAGTGGTATTTTTTATTTGTATGGTATCTAAAGCTCTGTACTTACACAAAAACAGTGTTACAGAAGACTAAACCACAGTACACATAATGAAAATAAACACTATATATGATGAAGAAAGATCTGGGGGTATATTTACTAAGCCACGAGTTTGCAGTGAGATTGGAAAGTGGAGATGTTGCCCATGGCAACCAATCAGATTCAAGTTCACATTTTCCAATGTGTAAAATGAAACTGAAAACTTGAATCTGATTGGTTGCCATGGGCAACATCTCCACTTTCCAATCTCACTGCAAACTCGCGGCTTAGTAAATATACCCCCTAATGTTAAAACGGCTGACTCTAGCGTTGCAAAACACATAAATTTCATCCAGTGAATTTAAGAAGGAATACTCACTTGTCTATCCAAAGCACAGACACCAATTTGGCGCCACTCTTAACTGCTTTGTCCCACATGCTTTGACTGCCATCCTTGAAAACCAGGTGAGTAACGGCCTTGTTAAATGTTTTCGAAACCTGTGGAGACAGAGAACTCATAGTCAACGTATATGGATAGCACACTACAATATAACCCAATAGTATTTCATACGTTTCTTCATACTTTAAACTTGAAGGCCTAAATTTACTAAGCAGGGAGATTGAAAAGTGTGGATGTTGCCCATAGCAAGCAATCAGATTTAAGCTCTCATTTTTATTTTACATACTGGAGAATGTGAGCACGAATCTGATTGGTTGCTAAGTGCAACATCACAACTTTTTTTTATCTCCCTGCTTAGTAAATTTAGGCCTAAGTGTTAAATTGTATTTGTTATGTATCTACGACCAGTGATCGTGCTAAATTTTTTCAGCAGGCGTAAAAATACTCCTTTTAGCATTTTAAGGAGTATTTTCTTGCCATAGATGAGTATTTTTTTTAGCTGCAATTAAATTAAATGGTAATGTGGTCTGCATTGGTCCAAACCCACCATTGATAAGTAATAACAGTGTGATATCATTTGATATCACTTTACCTTGAAATTTTATTACAAAAATATATGCTCCTATGACAAGCTCATGCAAAAAGGAGGAGAAATAGAGGGGTCAGACCCTTATATTCATGTATACATTCTCATGTATTTATGGATCATGTTTGTCTGTTAGATTCAGTGCAGCCTCATGCAAGGATCTTCAATTGCCGGGTGTGACAAGTCACACGCAGCAGCTGAGGATTCATTGTATCCACAAATACAATGCCCACTGCCCTCCTTGTTGCTTCTCACCCCCCAATAAATCATGTCAGCATTCATGGTGATTGTAAACACTGTGTAACAAGTTCTATGTAAGTTACATACAGCATCTCAGTCCAGTGTCCGCTGCTGTGTAAAGCAATGTATGCTTCAGCCACTGTCAGCGCTCTCACTCCTGGCAGAAACAGACGGCACGCTGTGAGAGCGCCAGTGTATGTTCCCAATCTGCCCACTGCCGATTACACTGATTGGTCCCTACGTGCAGATACGCATGGGACCGACCTCAATGTGGAGTTTACATAAATCAAGGCATCAGAGATGTGTGCACTGTCTACGTCCAATGGCATATAGAAATAAAATCATGCAATATTGCTGCCAGGGCCTAAATAAATAGTTGAAAGTGCATTAACAAATATCACCCCCACCAGAAACACGTAATAAAACTGTAGATAATTAACAAAAAATTGAATGAAACCGTAATTACACAGTAATTTGCATTAACAAATATCACTGACACCAGAAACACGTAATAAAACTGTAGATAATTGGGGGGCGGAGCCTGGACCAGCATGGAGTAAGACGCTAGTCGCCTCGGCTCCGAACACCATCCTGATAATTATCCTGCCCGCGGACTTTGTTGGGGTTCCCGTACCCTGTGGTCCACCCTGACAGCTCCCACTCACCTCCGGTGGCACTCCCTCACCTCCGGAGCCCGCGAACGCGGCGGTCGTGGAACTCGCTGCCCGCCTGCCTGCGGGCCTGTGCGCGAGCAGGCTTCGCTGGTGTG
>JABWIB010000133.1:122191-184268 GCA_016617825.1 Platyplectrum ornatum | reverse complement strand
TATTTGATTTGCATGTAGAATTTAACTGTTAGAAATAACTGTAAGATAAAAGTACTAAATACATTTCATACATTTGTTATGGGTGCTTTTCTTTGGTAATGCTCTTTTGTTGTTAAGTTCAAATTGTAAGCAATAAGCCATGGTACATTCATGCTCCAGCAATAATAGTTCCAAAATTTAGAACACAGAGTAGTTGGTTGCAAACATTTACTTGGGATTTCAATGTGAAGTCACTACAGTTTGTTTTCTTCAATCACAGAGGTTTCATTAACCAAAATCACCTGTCATTTTGTGATCAAATTGTGGAGCTTCCTCCCCAGGAAGCTTTTATTCCTGCTAAGGTCGATAGGCCATAGTCACTTATGAACAGCTTGGACAGGCAACTTTGGGTTCTCTTTCTTNAGGTATAGTGGGCATCATAGCTGGCATACAATTAATGTGGATATTCGGCTTTAATAGACAGAAGGGTATAATGATTCACAGAATAAGCATGCTGGTAATTGCATATAAATGGAGTGGGCTTTTCTGATAAAGTGTAGTGTACTGTAATGAAAGCTTTGCAGAGCAAATATAGTATATGATATGCACAAGGCTAATATTCTGAACCCATACCACAATTTATAGTGGGGTATGGAATTTAAGATCAGCAATCATTTTGGCGACATTTATATGAAAATGAAGTTAGTAACATGTAGGTCAAAAGTATTATTATAGTGAATCGGATCAAGACTACTTAAATTACTTCTGTAAATAAACTTGTGTACAAATCAAATCGGGGCGTATCGGCGTACCCCCAGCCACTGGGTTACTTTAGGAATTAAAGAACAATAGACAAAGAGATATTTTATAAAAAAAAAAAAGTAGCAAACAACATTAAATTAACCAGACACAGAATGTATACAAGCACCTCTATATTGTAATAATATGTAAGATTTAAAGGAGTTNCAAAAAAGTCCCTTGCTTATACTTTGTTTCCAAAAATAACTGGGCATAAAATGCTTTTTATCAGCATCTCATCTGTTTTTCTTTAGTTGTTAATCAGAAATCTATCAATCAACAGTAATCTACAATTATATAACTATAAACTATATATTCTATGAAGAAACGTATACAGTTCAAAATTATTGTTCCCATATTATGAAATACGGGGGCAGATTAAGAGCCACATGGGCCTGGGGCTAAAAATCATGAAAAGCCCAATGGAGTGGCCGGTGACCATGGGTGTGAAGTGGTCAATTATATGTGGCCCAACTGTGCTCCTCTCCAGCACTCTGTTCCTCCTTAATCTCACATTTGCCCCTTCATCACACTGGCCATCCTTCATCCCACGTCTTGGAATATATTATTATTATTATTATTATTATTATTATTATTATAGACTACAAGAGTAAAATTCAAGACATTAGCTGCAGCGCAATGGGCCTTTCTGACAATGGAGGCCTGGGGTTATAGTCCATTAGCCCCATTGTTAATCTAGCCTGATGCCATCATGAGAAATTGACATTTCAATAAAACCTTCCTTCATTCTACGTGTCCCTAATTTATGCGTAATTGCACCTATGTATCAATCTCCTTAGAATGTAAGGGCCCCCTTCCCCACCAATTCTGTCTGATACATATGATGGCGCTATATAAAGACCTGGTGATAGATAGATAGATAGATAGATAGATAGATAGATAGATAGATAGATAGATAGATAGATAAATAATTCTAACCAGATGCATTTAACTGTTGTAAAAGCTTTTATTCATTTCTACCTTCTTATTAATATATCACAATTACCTTTTTGTTTTAGTGTTTTTGTATAATGAACCCCATATTGTTCCCTTATCTGCCACCCTCCACCACAGCCTTCCATATTACTCTGTATTATTATCGCACCTTTATCTCTTGTACAATAATACTTTTCTTTTCCTGGTGCTTCTCCAAGATCTCTCTCTACTTTTCTAACTCTCCCTCTTTCTCTACCTCCCTCCCCTTCTCCCTCAGGTTCAATAAAGATTACATCATGGACTAAGTATGCCCTGAGAATCAAAGCTGTCACAATTGGCGGCTATTTAACTGTAATGTTACTGAACACATCCCTCCCCATCCACCCCCTGAAATCCTTCTTACCATTAAGGGTAGCATTATTTAGCTGGGGCAAATCTGATCAAAACTGTCGACCGCCAACTGCAGATTTTCTATGGCCTCAATAAAGGCCACCTTAACGATTTCCCTAATTAATGGATGACATCTTTGGCTAGAGGAGAGGCGATGTATTCTACTCTGCCTTAGTCTTTGTTAGTCCACTAATTAACTTTCCTAGGTCACTCAGGTCTCCCAAACCTAAGACTGGAGAGGGCTATTGTGTTCAGCAGTAAACTTACTTTTTTGCCTGGGTAAAAGAAGAGATGATTATAGGCAGGGAAAAATAACTCTATTTAGTCTTTGTGACTGCACAGAATGCATAGGTCTCTNCCATAGAAAATAATTGAAACACCTTTTATACCAATATATCTACACATAATACAAGTTAACAAATGCATCTAAATTCAGATTTACTTTTTTAACCAGCACTTTTGGAATGTGCAAATCTACAAAGCCAGGGCCATTGAATTTTGCCACAGTTATGGGTCTTTATATTGAGTAGAATGTCTGCTCCGTATACACACCAGGCAGATCTGTCCCTACTCTGGAATGTTGCTGTGTGCAGAAAACACATTATACCACGTTTCATTGGGTTATCATTAAACAGTCCTTTACATGCTAACAGTGTCTAACTTGTGCTTACACTAACCTACTGCTCTTAGTTTCCTTAAATCTCAAAGACATGGGTAATATACTTCTGGAACCACTGAAAAACTATTTGGATATAATTACTATAACAGCCTATTTTATTTTATTTATACAATACAGAGAGAGAAGTTGGGTTCCTTTATGTTATTTTCTGTATAAATGTTTATTTGTCTTACTCTGTATAAATCTTTTTTGTCTTTTGGTATGCTATATTAGTTTTGGAATTTTTAAAGTAGTTTTTTAAAACAGTGCTCACTTGGGACCAGATCCACAGATCCATCAAACACCTGACTTCAAGTACAAGCTACGCATGGAAGTCGGGTGCTATTTTCTGTGATCTGGATCGAAACCCAGCTAGGCATCTCTGAGATGGCAAAGCTTTTGCTTTGGCAAGTAAAAGAATCAATGCACTTCTCATTCTTGTAATGATGTAAAATAACAATAACTCATTTGGAATGGAGTGAAATGTATCTCTTATGAAAGATAAAATTATATTTTCTNCTGACCCCATTGTCACACTATTCAGTCTCTCAGCATCTCTCATCTTCTGTTCTGTTCTGCAAATGTATTCCTACTAAATAATGTGGTAGAAGTTTAGGTATTGAGACATTGTTTTGCTTCATAAATGTTTACAGAAATAAGAGCCATTTATCCTTTCTTATATTATCCACCGTTTCACACTTAATGGACACAGCTAAACCTAGTGTTCACATAGCTTTATCAGTGGACATTAAGACCACAGTGTCCAAGATCAATTTGATCAATCTCCGCTAACTATCATGGGAGAGATTAAAAAAAACTCTATACAACTATATACACCTANGATCAGATTCAGACTTCAGATAAAGCTGTATTTGGTGCCAGTAAGGAGTTATCCATGTTTCTATCTAACACTTGGAACAGGTGCATCCCACCTTAAAACTTACTTACAAAATGGATGGATCATAAGTGTGGATAGTACAGTCAGGTTTTTATCAGGCCCATGCTCAGAGGCGGCCCTAGGCCCATGACAAGAAAGATATTTGTCATAGAAGTTTATTAAAATTTTAATGTGATCCTGTGTGGAAATTAGTATTAAACTGTTATAAATATTTAACATNAAATGGATAATTTATGATGGAAGATTTATCATTTCCCTGATAGCCAGATCTCTGATATCTCAGATTTGCATGCTATCCAATAATCCAGTAGTTTGCCTTGTTGCACTGTGTCATTTTGATAGGANTGTCATCGCATTGGTTGATCATAACAGCTGATTTGACACTTAGGCTAATGCATTTCTTAATNATTTTGTTGGTTTTCCAACATAAACTGGTCAATCGACCTGCTAACTGTACAGAGTGTACCTGACTTTTATCTATTTCGTTTTTTTTATATAAATAATTATGTGACCAGAAAAAAATATAATATTTAAGTATGTAAGAATATACAAATTATGCTTTTGCTGATTTCAATGTGCCTGTATTATATTCATTATATAAAGAAGGAACAGATTATACTACTTTGCTTTGTTTGCTTTTCCAGGGAATCCCTGCCTAATTATTAACTACAAATGACCCGTTTTTAACACGATTCCTTGTGACTTTTAAATTCTATTGTGAGACACTGTGCTCCATATAACTTCTGCATTCAGATCAGCTCCTACTTGTGCATACCCTCACACCCAATGAAAATGTGAGTTTCTCCCCTAGAATTTTTCTTTCTTTTTATTGCTGTTTTAGTTTTTATATTTGCATTCTATTAGAACATTTACCTCCTTTTCTGTGTATGTTATACTTACATTATATAAAGAGTAGGTATCCAAAAACCTATGACTTTGTGACATCAGTTCATCTGTCTCAATTGTGAGAGTAGACAATGTTTTATCGTTCACTTCTTTTGCTGTCTGTATAGAAAGTAACTAACTTTATAGCAGGCATAGAGAAGCAGACAAAAGGGTCTTATAATCCATCAAGTCACCTTGCACAGCTCAAACACGGGCTCCCTCTCCCTCTTTCTCTCTCTCTCGCTCACCCTCCAAAAAAAAAGAGAGAAATTGACTTTTGTTTAGAGTTTGTGAAAAGTGGGGCTGTGGTACCAGTCAATGGGGCACCCCGCAGTGCTGGCTGAGTGGAGCCATCTCAAATCAGCCAGCCAAGGCCCCAATTAATCCGCTCTTTGTCCCATCCAAACCACCAGCAGCACATCAACACATTTGGCCATTGTTCAGACCTTCATGCAATGGGATTTACCCTTTCAAACAGCCAGTTTTGTCCAAAATAGTTCGAGCGGAAGTTTCTCACTGACAATTTGCCCCAAATAGATAGATTTGTCAGTACCGACCTTTAGCAAAAGCCAAGGAAAGTTAGCTGTCTAGTAAGGGACAGGTGGGAGGAGTGGGGACACAGGTTATGCTACATGGAGAGGAATCTAGTTGAGTATAAGGCAATGAACATCTCACAGTTCAGGATGCTGACCCCAGGCCTGCTCCAGTCTGTTAATTTGTCTTCATTCACATCACTGCATACACATGGGACATGGACTTCAGAAAAATATGTAATTGTTAGCATGATGTATTGCATTACAAATCTGTTTCTTTGGATACATTTTTATAAAGTGATAAATAAATATTATTTTCTAATATACTACTACAAAGTATTTTATGCATAGTAATGCTTAATATTTATATAGAACTTACACAGCATCTAAGGGTAATTGATTTGTAGCAGGTTGTTTCTTTAGCCCATCAGACCAGTCAAAATCAAAATAGCTTATTATTTCCAAAAATAATAATGGAGTATAAAGCTAAACATATTGTAGAACCAATATAGGAAGAGGTAACTCCTCAAATGACCTTTATCTTAGTTATGGCATATTAGCTGGTGAACACAAATCTTATAGGTTTTTAATGAATTCTCAGTTCTACTTAACTATTGTAAATCTGTCTAACCTCCATAGTTTGTGAGCAATACATTAGTATTTACACCAGGGGCCAATCATGGCAGTAGACCCAAATTAAACACAGGCCAGCAAATAATATGCATGACTAAAATAGTCTGTCATGCATTTATTTAGATCCTGGTTCCTCATGATGTTATTTTGCACCAGTGCCAGTCAAGAGGAGCTGAAAATATTGATATGTCACTTATGCAGGCATAAAGGTGGGTGAGGACCAGCAATATTCAATGTAAAAAGAAGCAGACTGGTGGCAAGGGAAAGGAACATGAGGAACAGTTGAGATAGGAGGGGCTAGAAATAACAGTAGGAATATAAAGGACACAAGAGAACTGTTGGGAGAGGAGGGATTCGAGAGAATAGTTGGAAGAGGAGGGACTAGGGAGAACAGTTGGGAAATGAGGCACTAGAGAGAACAGCTGAGAGAGGAAAGATTATGGAGAACAGTTGGGAACGGTGGGATTAGAGAGAACAGTTGGGAGAAGAGGAACTAGAGAGAACATTTGGGAGAGAAGAGACTAGAGAGAGCAGTTGGGAGAGGAGAGACTAGAGAGAGCAGTTAGGATATAGTAGAGAGAACATTTTTTTTCAAACTTTATTTAAACCACAAAATTCATACATAGGTACAAAACACACATAAATGCAGCACATGGATTCAAAACAATTTCACAGTTATTAAGGTCTGAATATGGGTACATCGGTGAGGACAAATGGGAATGTCCTAGTCATCTAATCAGGGGTGATTCGCGAGGAAAGAGCAATGAAGAATAGTACCGTGGTGAGTTAATCTTATGGGTGCCATGACGATCGGGGGGTCGTGTCCTTAAAGCAGGCTTGTAGCTGTAGAACGTCAATGAACCCCTCCCATATGTCAAAGAAACTTTCCACCTTAGCCCCTTGTTCATTAATGTCTCCAGCCAGTCCATACGGAACAGAACCTCAGATTCTCCAAGAACAGAGAAGACGGGGGAGCCGTAGCATCCAACCACCTCTGCAGAATCGTTTTGCGTGGGTGGAGACACAGAGTAATTTTCTGGTATGATCCCTAGCATAGCCCAGGTGGGAATTAGGGGGAGGCGAGCAACCAGGCAACATTCAGCAAACCTGCATATAGCCAACCAGAATGGCCTGTCAAGAAGTTAAGTGAGAAAGGGCTCGCAGGCCCCGCAATTACCCATCTCTGGAATAATCGAGAGGCCCCCCTGCTAGGGAAAGCAGGATTGTCGAGGAACATCAGGTGTAGCGAGTGGGTGACAGAGAGTCCTCCTTGGCGGCATAGCATTCCCCACAGCTTTTTAGTAGAGGCCAGTAGCGGGTGGAAACACAAGTCCGCGGGGAAGGAGTCGTTGAGAGAGTGTAGATAGTAAATGAAGTTACCAGCCTGAATCAAGCCCCCCTCCTGGAGAACGTATAAATGGTGGTGTTATGGAGCCAGTCCTTGAGGTTGCGAAAAATTGCTGCCCTACTATAACCCCCCGGTCTGGTAAATGAAAGCACCCATTCGTCTTCCGCTGCATACGTTTCTGCATGCTGATTCACAGGCGTTTGCCCTTCAAACTAAATACCCGGAAAGCCCTGCAAACCACCTTATCGTCTTTCCTGGACAGCAAGTACGGGAGAACCTGGAGAAGGTACAGTAGTCGGGGAAAGAATACCATTTTGAGTAGGTGAATTCGGCCGGAGTACGTAAGCGGGAGGTTAGGCCATGTCTTTAGGTCATCCGAGATTGCTTGAATACAAGCCGAGAAATTTTGGGAGTACAGTCAAGAGCTATGTTTGGGGATCCAGATCCCCAGATGCTTAAATCTGCTGGTTGCCCAGTGCACAGGGGTATGCGCGCCCCACGTCGGAATACTAATGCCCGGATGGAGGTACAGAGCCGTCAATTTAATGGTCAGAGTTAATGGTAAAACCGATACAGAGCCAAACACTGCCAACTTGCGAATAAGGGGGACCAGGATTTCGCGAGGGTTGTAAATGTATAAAAGCACATCATCCGTAAAGGCATATAATTTTAGTTCCGTAGACCCCACATGATACCCCAGAAGACCTGCCATTGGTGCAAGCTACATTTTACTCCTACTGAGCTTGTTTTAACAATCTAGTGGTGGGGGAAGCATAAAACGAGCTCAACAGGAGTAAAAAGTCCTCATCCATACCTCGAGCCATGACAGATCGGAACAAGTGGGGCCACAGAACTGTGTCAAAAGCCTTGTTGGTGTCCAAACTAAACAGGACATTATCCGCGGATCCCCTTAACGGTACAAATAAATTTTAGTTTGAATGTACTTTTATTTTATACATTACCCCTATAGTAATAAAATATTTTACCCATGCACAAACCTTCAGCATTGATTTCTGACTCTGACTCCCTTCCACACCCCAAAAAAGATGAGCAGCTTTCTGATTTGACTCCCCCAGTGACTGCTTGATCTTTATGTCTGAGCATAAAAGCCAAAATTCACTAAGCAGGAAGATTGCAGGGGAATTGAAAAGTGGGGATTTTGCCCATGGCAACCAATCAGATTAGAGCTCAGTTTCATTTAACATACTGGAGAATGTGAGCTCGAATCTGATTGGTTGCTATGGGCAACATCCCCATTTAAATATTTTATAAGATACAGAATATAAACAGTTCTACCTAAACTTTAAGAAACCATAGTGGAGGGGTTTTTTTGTTTTTTGTTTTTTTAAAAAGAGACCAAAACATTCTGATTATTATTGGAACTCACTGAAAATATCAATGTAGACAATAATGCAATAACTTTTATATAAATGTATTCTTAATTGGTAAAAGAGCTTAATCTTGTATTTATTGTTCTTAAGGTAATTATACATCTATATACACCACCACCTCGAGCCCTGATTTGCATAGAATGTTAGGCCTGTGTGTGTTGGTGTTCTTTTGCATAACATGTTAGTGAGAAAGGACCATAAAGGTGAGTTGGGAATCACATATGAACAATCAGATAAAACTGGGAAGTATTTTCACATTTATGTGATAACACTGTGTGTCAATTACAGCTCTATATGAAATTAAGTTCCAGTATTCAGCTTTATTAAATGTCATTGTTTGATCGACTTTATTTAAGCATAAAATATTTATTAATATATTGAATGGGTATTTCAATAACATAGCTTTTGTTTCAGTAGAATTAGATGTTCATAACACATTATTTAAGCCATTTCCAGCCTACTCTCTTGTCTTGGCACAACTCCAAATGAATTATGTCTTCCCAAAACATCTGGTCATCGTTTCTTTAGGTGATGTTTTTAGGAATAGCTGTTCACATAAAGAAGACTGATTTCCTTAATATAATACATGTACTCACATTTTATGTTTATTCTTCCATGGAATATAGAATATCATTAATACACACACACACACACACAAACAAACACACATGCACAAACACACAAATTCCTACACAAATTTTATATAAACCTAATACACAAATCGACATTGCTAGTAGCTGTGCTTTATAAATAGCATAATATAGTTTCAGATTGTATTTGTAAATGGCAATTGCAGAGCAAATTTCCCCCTGGGGAAATATCCCATTATCGGCCCCACACACTAGAGCGATAATTATGAATAAGACAGGCATCCCACCCAGCTATTTGGACGGAATGCCCGTCAGTCAGCACAGGACTTCCACTCCCTGTTCATACTCACCTCCTGTGGTTGATCCAGCTCTGGTGAGTATTTTTTTTTTTTTACATTTTCTCATCAATATCATGTTTTATTGCCATTTACAATGACAAATCTTCCCCATACACTAAGACAATTTTTGTAGCCCAATCCACAATAATTGTGCAATTGAGCTTATAATCGTCTATTGTGTTGCCAACTTAAGCCTAAACTGCCTTTCTCCACATGTACACCAGATGCAATACAAGATGAAACTGCATACACTCCTTTACACATGCACAAAGTGGCTGCTATTCTGGGCATGCATTTACTGGCCAGTCATGCTGCTGGATGGAATCAGATAAAATAAAAAACATTAGGATCTAAATTTACTAAGCAGGGAGTTTGCAGGGAGATTGAAAAGTAAGGATGTTGCCAATAGCAACCAATCAGATTTGAGCTCACAGTCTCCAGTATGCAACCTGAAACTGAGATCTTGAATCTGATTGGTTGGTTTTGGTAACATCCCCACTTTTCAGTATCCCTGTTTAGTAAATTTAGGCTCTATATATCAAGAAGAAAAGAAAAAGTTGTATAGGTGTAAGGACTGTGACTGATACATTTTTATGCAGATTCCTATAGGAACATGAGTAAAGTTTTCATGTAGTAATGTCCAGTGAAAAGAGGTAAATCTTTGTGTGATGTTGTTACCCAATTACATAAGCATGGGTTAATTGTTAAGGTGTTCATGCCTTTTACATTCATTCATCTATTGCTTAAGCACTTCATATTATATGTAGATTGTAAAAATGCTTTTTTTCTGGTAATAGAAACTTTGTGGATCAGGGTATTCTTAGTGAGTGGGCATTAATAGCACAGATGTACTTTATGTGTCATCTTAGAAATTGATTTCTCTCCTCTAAAACGTTTATAAAAGTTATTGTCAGACTTTTTAGCCTCTCTGTTTACTATGCCTTTTTTCACATGCATAGGTATGTTAATGATATTGTATGCTTGTTACTTTATGTATATGTACCTGTGTATTTTTTTTGTCCCCCCTATTTCCATTTATTTTCTTCTGTAACCCTCTCTGGCAAATTGTTCAATAAATACTGTCAATGGAAAAATTTCAATACAATTCAATGTGACAATGTAGTGACAATAATGTATTTTAGATATGGATATGGTAATATAAGAGCAAAAGCAGTCCTCAGTAACAAGTGTAACATTGGGTGAATAAAGGTGTGTGTAATTCCTATCTGAAAGCGCTAGTGCTGCCACCACAAAGTAGTTTTGGGGTAATTACCTGATATCCCCAAATTCAACAATAATAGATTAACATAGAAAATACTTCATAGGTATGGTGCACAAATATACAGTCAGGAAAATTCGAAGTCATCTCTAAAGCAGAGGAGGATTTTTTAAATATAGAAAATCCAAATAAACCTGTATTATATGTGCTCCCAACAGTACACAAGGAGTAGGGTTGTTATCCTCAAATCTGTCACAATTTGTGGACTACCACTTACAACCCATAGTAAAAAAAACCCCAGCATATTTGAAGGATACAATGCATATCCTGGAAATAATAAATAATATAAAATGGGAGGAGAAATTTATTATGGTAACAGCAGATGTAGGATCTTTGTATACCATCATTAACCACGAACAAGGGATGGAAGCGGTGCGGTTCTATATGAGTAAGTAAAACCAACCCGAACCCTTAACGAATTTCATCTTAGAGGCCATTTCATTTATTTTAAATATCAACTTTTTTTGGTTTGATGGTAAATTCTATCGACAAACGAGAGGGACAGCTATGGGTACCAAGTTCGCTACCAGTTAGGCCAATTTATTTATGGCGTACTGGGAGCGAACACAAATCTGCAGAGGAGACCAGCTGAACCCCAATTTGAGATGTTGACCATTCAGATGAATTAGCTAGAATGGAAATGAAATATATATTTTTGAATTAAATACCATGTCCCCTAGAGGTTTAAATATTGACTTTGAGTTAAAATGTTTTTTTAGATTGATATATATATATATATAAGATTTTAATTGTTTTATTAAGTATATGGCCGAAAATATGTATGAGGTACTTACTATTATAATTGTATGTCTTATAATATGTAGAAGAGAACTTTAGAACAATGTCACTTTATGGAAAACAGTTATTACATCAGTATAGTATAAAATACACACTTTAAGGTATGTTAATAGGAGCACGGTCACTTTGATTATACAAAGCACAGTCACTTTAACAGTGGGGAATATAAAAATAAAAATTTTTGGTAATATTGTGTATAAAATGGGTAAGAAGCATGAGGACAATTTTTATGATATGTTAGCAGCACTGTCACTTTATGTCTAGCATGGTCACCTTATGGATTGCAAGGTCACTTTAAGGAGTATATGTAGCAGGGTCACTTTAAGAATGACATACTGAACGTCATCGGGGAGTTTGTAAATTGTCACAACTGTTTCATATGTAAGGACAAACTTTGTAATACCAAGCACGGTCACTTTTGGATACAAATGTTATAAGGAGAACTCTAGTAATTGTTAGCACTTTTGAATATAAATGATATAAGAATTATCGGCATGGTCACTTTAAATATTATGGAAGTTTTAGGTATTTATAATATAATTAATCTGTATATATAAGATTGCATGACAAAACTGTAAAAGCACCTATGAATAAGCCGTTATAGTAAATCAGAAAAGGTATTTTTAATGGAGCGAGGCAATTTGATTACTAACCTGTCAATCAAACAGGAAGAGGATTTAAGGAAACGGAGGACAGAGACACACTACCTTGAGAAAGATACAGGACTGTATCGAAACCCGTTGGATCGCGTGTCACGTGGTTTCCTCCCCTGGTTTATTTGTGATCTTCCCCTAAAAGCCGAGCCTAGAGCTCACCACGGGCCCTTACATCAGGAGCCGGCTGTCTTTAGTACTATAACTTGGGGACACCAGGGTGAGAACACGTTTATTTATTATATTATTTTAAATGTTTTAATAATTTTAACTTTATGCCAGAAATAAAGACTCTTAAAAATGTTTTAATGAGTCTATAAGATAAAGGACTCCACCTGCCGGGACGGAATCCATAATAGAGCATCAATCGAGACCACACTGAAGAGGAGTGGAGGCGGGTTCATAGTGGATGGAGATCCACCAGTTCACAATTAGCAGTGATTTGAGTGATATGCACAGACAGCAAGAAAACTAAATGTAAGTAGAATCTTGTATGTTTATTAATTAGTGCCGGCAGAACACACTATGTTTGTTTCTTTTGAGGAATCACCACAGCAGCAACCACTGAGAAGAATCACCTCAGCAGCAACTATTAAGAAGGAAGAAGAAGAAGAAAGAAACCCAGAAGAAAGAAAGGAAACTTAGCAGGATCCTATTTTAAAAATAATCACTGCATTTACACTTAAAATAACAGGGGATCTATAGTCTTCATTAATTGGCCATAGGAATCCCTGCCTATATTGTACGTTGTAATACTAAACCGCTCACACATGTGGGTTTAACCTCAACAAATATAAGATATACAAATAGGTGCGTTTTACAAGTCTATTATACATGCTCAACAACCAAAGTCTCCTTTTCCAGGAATATCAAGTAAAATCCGAGCAACAGGACCACATGGTTACGGCCGATGCTCCACTTGTATAGTAGAAGGTATTAATCCAGGATAAATCTATTGAAACATAAGCAAAGCAACACAACTTTAAAATGATCGCCTCCTGATGAAGGCGATGACTGATATGTTTATATGCAAAGCTGAATGAAATATTGCGGTACGCACAATATAGGTGCAAGAATTGGTTTTAAGATTTTAAATAAATTGTGTTGTACTATGAAGCGCCCCTGTGCTGGCTTATGTTTTTATATATATATATATATATAAAACAACAATTTTAAGAGGAGCTATACAATTCACCCAAAGTTCAGTGTGTTTCCAATGTTTAAAAGTCTCTCAGCCACGCGGATTAATTGTCCACAGTTTATCAAAAGCACCTGATCCATAATAGGACCGCAGCTTCCCTTGTGTTTGGTAGTTTCCAATTACCATATAGTTGAAAAACATCTACAAATTAAAAAGATAAAGGGAGCGCAACATAGTGCATTATCATTTATTTAAAAAGCAGAATAAAAATTCGTACCAAATATAAATAAAAAACATGTATATCACTGTATCTACCGCTCCACACGGCCGGTTTTTCCGAAAGGCGTCCCCTCCGATAGTCTCTATCCACGGCTGGTTATGAACGGTCTTCTCCGGAGAAGACCGTTCATAACCAGCCGTGGATAGAGACACCCGGCCTTGTGGAGCGGTAGATACAGTGATATACATGTTTTTTATTTATATTTGGTACGGAGATTTGTAGAATTTTTATTCTGCATTTTAAATAAATGATAATGCACTATGTTGCGCTCCCTTTATCTTTTTAATTTATTTATATATATATATATATATATATATATATATATATATATATAGCCTAAAAAATCACTCTGCATCTCCTGTTCTAGTAGGATGCGTAGAGAGATGTTGGAAGCCTAAGGTTTTGATCTATACCTGCATATTGTGTCTTGTGCTTTCTGTTGAAAACTAACATTAAATCCAAACAAACATACACACGACAATGCTTTATTTAATAATACATTATTTTTCACATCAATCTCAAGTATTACTGTCCAGAGCTGATTACAGTTCTCTTTCTAGCACAATAGCAGTGACACAATATACAATTTTGCAATTTGCAGTGCGAAGCTTGTTGAGGGCAGGGTGGCTGGCTAACAAAATCTTGTATTTATGCTCATGAATAGATTCCCAGAAAAATATGGTTTTGAGATCAAAAGTTACTCTCTCTTTATTGTAGTTGTATAACCATCTACAGCACAGAAACATTGCCTCTTATTTTAGTCCCACCCAATTACGGCTTTCAGGCAAGCCATGTGAACAGGGGCTAGAGAACAGCCTATACAAAAGGACATTATTTCAGTTTGAAGACGTGACTCCTATTTAAAGCATAATCCTGATTACCCTCTTAGTCAATTATTTTGTAACATCCAGAGGCAGGAGATAGTTCAATCTTCACAGCTGCTTGTTTGACACAAAGGAATGAGAGTTAAAAAGCCCCAAGCTTCTTATAGTGTTTCACTTCATGCAGTAAAGTACCCTCTCCACAAACATTTTCCTGTCTCTAGTCACTAATGTACGCCCAATTAAAATATCCAATCGCAAATGCTAACAGAGATCTGCAGGGAAAATTAAAATGCTCCTTAGAGTTCTATTGATGGAAATAGTGTTTCAGGTTGGCCTGGCATAAATCATAAAGGTGCCTTGAAGTAGTTTGATCCTTTTCTGTCTAATTGCTGTAATACCAGGCTATACGTGAGAAGTCCCTGTGAGACACACAAGACCAAAAAGGAAGTGGCATCTTTTGAAATGTGTCTTTAATAAATTAACAGTGGCATGTTTAAGGTTTTATTCATGTGAAAAGGAACTCCTACACATGGGAAATATAATTTGAGCATGCTCATTAATCTATGGTCCTGATTCAATTGAACGCGAAGAAGTGCGACACATGCTTATCCCCGTCTAGCGTTAGCCAGACATGGTGGATATTCATTAATGGCACTATTGGGTGCAAATAAAAAGCTGAAATGTAATATTGTGCAGTGTGTGTTCCTAACCTTTAGGTAAATAGTAACTAATATAAATGATGTGCCAGATAGATAGATAGATAGATAGATAGATAGATAGATAGATAGATAGATGGATCCAAACCTCAGCAAGTTCACTCATAAGAGTAGAATGCACTAACAGACAGACTAGGCAGCAGTCCTGTCTTTATGTTGACCAACGCCCTTTCCCGTCCCTACTGATAAATTTCAATCTCCCACCTACCTTGTGTACTCTAGGTGAGTGAAGGGGAAGGAACGATCCATACGGCAGATCTATGTTCTGTACTCCAGGAGACTTCTAATATCTGGCGCACACATACACTCTGTGAGAAAAAACTTTTGCTAGAAGGTTGGGTGAAAACAGGTGTAGGAGAGAACTCTGGATCTGGTATGTTATATAGAATCCTTGCCGAGGGACTGCTACCACAAAGACTAAAACATAATAATTCACAACAAAGATTTATTAGATCTTAGAAAATAACAGATCAGAGTTAGAATAAGTAACCTGCATATTATCATTATACACATTATACACATTCACATAAACTTAATAGCAAGACCATTACAAAAATTTATTATTTATTTATTTCCTGACAGTGCTAATGTGCAAAAAATAAGGTGCTATATATAATAAAGCCTATACAGGCATATACACCTATTGACGTGGCAATAGTTAGTGAAGGTTTGTATATATTTGTGTTTGTCATTATATCAGGGTATATATAAATAATACATTTTTGAGATTATGTAATGGTCTTGCTATTAAGTTTATATGGATGTGCGGCTGTTAAATAGTCCCTGGCTATTTCTTGATACTTTATACTAGAAGTAGCGTTGTTTCTGTTTCAAAAAGGTGTGTAAGTCAAAAATAATTTTTATGAATGGAGTAGTGGATTATTGAGGTTAAGCAGCGGGGAAGATAAGGTTAAGGTTAGGCTGCAGGGATGAGTGGGTTTGGGTTAGGCTGCGGGGATGAAAGGGTTGGGGTTAGGCTGCAGGGATGAGAGGACTGTGGTTAGGCTGCAGGGAATGGAGAGTTAGGCTGCAGCAAGGGCGGCCCTAGGTGATGTGGAACCCTAGGCGAAAACTTTAAAGGTGCGTGCTCTGCAGAATTATAATGTCAATATAACCTTAGGTCTTGTGAACAGAGCTGCAACTGTGAGCAGCCAGCTCTTTGCCAGGGAGCTTTGTAAATGCTTTCCCTGCTTCCAGCCAGAGTAGGCACGGGGCTCCTAGGGACCCCTGTGGGGTCATAGACTGCTGCCTATAACACCTATGCCTTGGGTCCCTGCAGAGCATAGAGGGTTAGGCTAGTGGAAGGGGAGGGTTAATGTAAGAATTAGGAAAAGGAATGGGGTTCCCAAACTTACCTTTCAGTGCTGCGGGAGTCATGAAAGTTCCACTGTCAAGGAGTCTTCTTTCGTGCTGCACCACAATCGTGGTTTTGTTTTCTGCGACAGCTGTTCACAATGTCTAACCACATCTATTATTAACATACATATTTTAAGTGTCTGTGAGTTTGTTAGTGTCTCCTCCATCCATTCTTTATTCTAAAAAGTTCTGAGTAGAGTTAACTGGTAGCGTGTTCTATACTTTCATGTTTGAATGTAAAATTTGTATTTATCAGAATAAAAATAAAGCAGAAACCTATAAACAAAGTTTGTGCACTGTACACCTTCTTATTGTACTACCATTATCAGGATTTCATTTTACTGTTAATCAATAACGATAAGTAATACATGCACAAATCACGTGCACATAGGTCAAAACAGCTGGAAAACTGCTCTTCTCTCTCAGTCTATAGTGCATGTATTTGCATCGCAAGATGTTGATTGCAATTAGCATAATCTTCATTTCTAATTGCATCATGTATAGATGTGTTTAGGAAAAATGAATATTTAATATTTTAATTTCACTAATGTATTTAAGGATCATTCCTCCATCCTGCAATTTGTTAGTAAAACATCTGAATTAGCTTTATAAGTTGTCTGCATATGGTTTGCATGTATTGCATAGTTTAATAAACCTTACATTAACATGCATGAATGAAGTCAATTAGCTAAGTGGATCTCCCATATTGTCATATACGCAGTTTGAATTATAGAAACATAGTACTCTCTATAAAAGTGTTTGTATGCAATGTATGCAAATAGAGACTACACACATAATGTTAAAAAGCAATGATGACTAGAGGAATTAGTCTTACTGCCTTTGAGACTGGAAAACATTTAGCAAAAGTTACAGCTGAATTGGGCAACCTCCTATTTTATGAGCAGCACCTACAGCTGTGGAAAGCAGTTGCATATAGGTAATGGTTGCCTACTTTTGCAAATGGATTTCAGGGAGATTGTGAAAGCTCTGCACAAAAGGGGTGTAACTTGTGCCACCAAAGGGGTGTGTCCAGTGGATAGCTCCACCCATGGGTGTGTCTAGCTCTGCCATGAGAACTATTTCACAATAAAAATAGCTGCATCAGTATTTATTATTTCTTAAATTGCCAGTAAATAATCACTTTCACTATTTATTGTGAATAGATGTAAATAGGAGAACCAGTAACTNCATTATCTTTATAGAAATAGGAGACAATGTGTGATTTCTATCATCATAACACAATGTCTTCTTCACCTGAATGAGCATCAGGGAGATTATCCGGCATTTCAGGGAGTCAGGGAGATCACCCACTTTTCAGGGAGTCTCCCTCATATTCAGGGAGAGTTGGCAACCATGATATAGGAGTGTTTATGGGCAGTACCTGGGGCACTATTTTACACCTGGGATTTCATATGGGAGCATGGTGCATATGTCTATCTATCATAGAGCATCATATGTCTATGTCAAAATAGTAATGACCATAAAAAATACTTTTCACATGCCATGTTTACTTTTGGGTCTTTTCTTTATGGTGCTATAATGACATAAAGTCATACTTTTCATTAATATTTCCTTTATGGGAACAGATATTTTATTAGGTGGTCTGTGTGTAGGCAGTTTAAATTTAATGTCATTTCATGGTCTGTAGAGAAACCAGTTTTTGGCACATAGAACATGTAAGCCCGATCATACACAGAGCTGATCACCAGTACAATAGGAGGATCAACATTAAACGGGATCATTGTAAACCATTCAAACGGATTCATAATCAAGGAGAATGTGTCAGGCATACTGATGTATAAAAACTAACTGCAAAACAAAATATGTATACTCCTGGAGTTCTGCAGAATAGCTGCACCCGGGTCGCAGGTGAAAACTGCAGAATTGTGCAAACCTAGAATTGTCTCCATATCAGGTTATACTTGGCACTTCCAAGGTGACCCATAGTGAATTCCATAGTGGAATCATATCTATAATCTAATCAACACATTTGGAAAATATGTAAATGGTCAGGATTCATTACAATTATGTATTGACAAATGAAGTATGTACACAATTTCTCTATTACATAGATTTCCTCTGTAGTACTTTAGCATAGGGATGTGTTCATGTGTGTGGAGGTAGTGAGCAGCGGCATAACTACTATATCTGTAAAGTGTAAGCTTGCGAACAGGACCCTTTTACCCACCCAGTCTGTCTGTTACCAACCCATATCTTAATGATTGTTGAAATCATACAGTGCTACATAACCTGTTAATAAAGCAGTAGGGTCATCTACTAAGGGGCCTGTGGCACCCATTTCCCCTGACTGTAAACAAACTGTCAGAGTTTGACAGCTTCAAACAGTGCTCAGCACTCATACTAGTAACTTTGCAACAGTAGAGCTTAGCAGCTTGAAACAACTAGTAAATGACGAACTATAAATCTCTATTTACTTCCATTATTTACTAGGTTTCCAAACCTCCACTTATAAATGACCATACCACCACTTCTAACTTTCCACTTTGACCATTGACGTCCAGTTGTCCTATTACCCAATATACTATATTGTGACATTATATAGGACTTATGAAGTTTTCTATTCTCACCAACCAATCAATCAGAAGACTACACGCAGATATTTACAATGCATGGATGAAGGGTTTAATAGAGTCACAACCTCAATGTTAACAGTGTGCAAACAGGGTCAAGTATTTCTGTATTTTTTAAGATAGATCTTAAAAGTGAATTGGATCTGACTTTTCCCCTAGTTCCTGAACACAAGTACCATACAAATGCACTGTGGAATAACCACAAATTAAGCAACCTTGATTAAACCTTTCTGTTAAAGTAGAGGAGTAAATATTATAAAAAAAAATTCTGAATACACATATGTATAGATTGAGATTTTTCTGACATTACATCATTTAAACTCATTGGCCATTGTAAAAAGACATTTGCAGTGGTTCACTATCTTTTTATTTGTTAAGAAAATATAAAATTTAAATTAGAAAACATGAAATTATACCAGCAGGTTAACCAATGGCATACAGTTCTATTGAAACCATTTTTATTTCTTATAAATAAGGGAGGGGTTTGCAGGGGAATTGAAAAGTGGGGATGTTACCTATCCAAACCAATCAGATTCGCAATAACATTCTCCAGTGTGTAAAATAAAATGAGAGCTCAAATCTGATTGGTTGCTATGGGCAACATCCCCACTTTTCAATTCCCCAGAAATCTCCCCGCTTAGTGAATTTAAGCTATAATCTCAGACATTGAAGTAATTGTCTAGAATAATCAATTACAAGGCTTCAAATGGGGCGTGTATACAGTGGTGGAAAACTCTAAACACCCATTCACATTTATTATTGTCTATGTTCCATACCAGCTCTTCTTATGTCCAAATCACTACTTCTAAATTTCCATTTCTTCCTGATCTACAACCCAGGACAAGGAAGGGGAATAAAGTGTTTACACAAAGGAGAAAAATCCCAATGATGAAATATCGACTATAAATGTTAGTTTCATGATAGTAAACCTTTTTATCTTAGTCTATAACATGTGAACTCTTTCAGAAAAGTGCTATACATAATATATAATTTATTGATGATTGAGGATGTTATGTAGGGAAATTCTTCATACAAATTAATAAACGCCACTAAAGTGCTGTCTTTATTATATGTCTTTTATTTATTGGCAGGTTTTTATATAGCGCTATCATCATATAATGTAGCACATTACAATTTGTATCCCACAGAATTGGTGGGGAAGGGTCACCCAGTCACCAGTGCAGCAAGCTCCCTATTTCGTATCCATCACTCGGTAGGACTGAAAACCTGTAAGACATGCCAATAAAATGGTGCATTACATACAAATATTTTGGTTGTAATAAAAAAAGTTGGAATAGAATCAAGTCAAGAATGTGAAAGTAGATCTCTCCCTTGCCGCATATTGGATTTACCATCAGTCAAGCAAAAGCCATGTCACTTGCAGATTATATTATATTATAGGTGACCCCCCCCCCCCCACACACACACACACACACAAACACACACACACACTTCCCCCATTGAGATAGGGAGAGTTCCCTGTCATTTTTGTATTTCTAATTTACATAGAGCTTGGTGGATTATGATAGATGTTACACAAAACCTTACATGACTTGTACCTATATGATAGCTGTGCTCCTGAGTTCTCAGCCTCATAATGAGAACTCTAAAGTTTGTCCATTATTCCAGCCTCTCTCCATAAGGAACACTCCAGGGATTTCTACTAATGCCTGCTCTACATGTACTTCCACACTGCTATTTAGCTTTATGCTAGTAAACATTACTTATCACCTGTAATACTGTATGAAACAAGTGAAATGAGCCTCCCCTGCAATTCAACATGTTTTGCCAATGTAGATATCCACAAGATATCTTATTTCTTTATTTTGAATCTCTACATTACACCCTAACCCACAGTAATTAACTGACAATGTGCATGAACAAATACACATAGCATTAGATAAAATGAACATGTAGAATAATTGTATTAGTGAGCAATACATATCCAAAGACCTGTAGGTATTTTATTTTGGTAAATTAATGTAATGTTTATTTTTTTTTTTAGTTATTATTATTATTATTTATTTGTATTGCATTGACATGTAAATGTGATTCATAGAAATTGTAGGATCCCCTTTCTCCTTTAAACCTGGAAACTTCATTCCAGTAGATGTAGAAATACAAATGAAAGAAAGTGAAATATTTTAGAAACACTTTTACAGGATGAAGGCAATTAGTAAAATCTGCTATGGGTAAAAACGTGTTGTGTTCTTAGACTTTAATATAACATAAGTAAAAAGGATTTACATATATTACTGTAACATTCAAATTCATGGATAAAAAAAAACACTTTTATTGGTAGATTTTGCCACATATACATACATATATATAAATTCCCATACATGCACATACAGTAAGTGGATGGAAAAGAACTTATCCAGTACACTCTTATATTATAATGACCTCTCTACTCCTAATCAACTGGGATATTCATTCCGACTTTTCTCATTGTCTGAATATCTATCTACTTTTGTTCAGAATAGAAAGAATACAGAATACAGAGGGAGAACTGGAGGAGAATCTCATTTCATATATTTTACAGGTTACAAAATGTTTTATCTATAGTTATAAATACCTATAGAAATCATTGTGTATATAAAAAAGGCAATAATATAGATGTCTGCATGGGAGTAATGAGTCCTATTAGCATTCTACAGTAACCAATGAACGTGTCCCAATCAGCAGCAGCCTGGGAGCCTGTGCGGTTCTCTGGAGATCAGCACCACTAGCCATCATCTAATGACTGGACAATGGCTGCATGCAGGCTGGGGGCAGATAGCCAGGGGTTGCTCTTGACGTCATTGCACAAGAAATGACCTAGAAAGTAAGAAGGTATAGGCTTAATGATGTCAAATGATAACTAAATTAAAATTGAAGTCAGACAAATTGAAGTCAGACAAAATAAGTAAATACAAATGCACTACATATAATAGAATTTCAATCTATTGCAGTATCTAATGCATTTAAATATGCTTATTCAAACTAGCAGCACTTTTGAATATGCATTTACGTTTACAATTCAAATTCAACAAGTAGAGCAAAGTTTTTATTATTATTATTATTATTATTATTATTATTATTATTATTATTAACTAACTACTACTACATGGGAGTTTATATAATTACTTGAGCAATACCTCTGGGATTCTTCCACCGGTATCTTATAACTTGTGTAAAGTTGAGCAGGTTTGGCTAATGATCGGGTATGTGAAAATACTGTAATGTTTATTCTTATAGCACTGACTTTCTGGGTGATGTTGAAAGACTTTATAATCTCCTCTATCAGTTGCAGCTACTAATTTGCATACTAAAACTTAGATATTAAATGTGCATATTGACATTAAAATCAATTACATTAAAATAAGAATTATTATAATTATATTTATTTAGACCTCACGTGTTTAATGTGTGTAATAGCAGAAACCACGAATAGTTATACATTTATTTATATGTAATTTATACTTTTCGGTAAAAGTATTTGTTTAACATTTGGAAATATTATTAAGACAGAAGAAAAAAGTCTATTGCATTACATGAAAATAACTTATAAGATCTCTTTGTTTTCCTGAAACAACTTTACAAGCCTAGATTAATTTACTAAAATATAAATATAATATAAAATAATAAAACGTATTGTTAGCTATTTTATTATTATTATTTTATTATTATTGTTGGTGTAACATGAATTACTTGCTTAATTTATAGTCTGCGATGTACACATTAATAGTGCTGACTTGATGACACTGTACGAAATTAACCCAATGACACCAATAACAAATAACGTGGGGACGCTATTAGTTTACTCGCTCCACAATCAGGAGGATGGGCAAGCAATCATTCTTTAAACTTAAATGGCTACTGTAAGTAAAAAGTAAGAGTGGGTGATATACATTATATAGCATTATAATAGTCTTTAAATTTTATATATATTTATATATATATATATATATATATATATATATATAGCTGCACAGTCTTTTAATCTTTCATCTATGTGTATGTATGTGGGACAAAGTATATTGGTATATGTGCAATCAGAAAATGTGCTGTTTGGAGTATGTATAATTCTGTGTTTGTTTATCTTTTTATAACAAATCCAGTGAAACTTATAATAAATATGCAGCCGATGATTTATAGTAAAGTAACTTTACAAGTTTTATGTGTGTGTGTTTTATGTGTGTGTGTTTATAATTCCCAAACGAATTTAGCTCATGTTTCCTGACCTATACCGAAGTTTTTCCTGTGAAATGAGAATGTAATTTTACATAGACTCCTGTATAGTAATTGTCTCCATCTAATGGCAGTATATACTGTATTTAACATAGACACTAGTATAGTAATTGTCTCCATCTAATGGCAGTATATACAGTATTTAACATAGACTCTTGTATAGTAATTGTCTCCTTATAATGGCAGTATATACAGTATTTTACATAGACTCTTGCATAGTAATCCTCTCAATCTAATGGAAGTATATACAATAATTTACATAGACTCTTGTATAGTAATTGTCTCCATATAATGGCAGTATATACAGTATTTTACGTATAATCTTGTCCAGTAATTGTCCCCATATAAAGCAGTATATACAGAATTTTACATAGACTCTCGCCCAATAATTGTCTCCATCTAATGGCAGTATATATAGTATTTTTCATAGTGTAATACTGATCATCATGACAACTGTGTCATTAAGCGGGGCAGGTACAGAATAGATCTGTCTTCTGGTGTGTCACAATGAATTACAGATCGCAGCACTGGGTATACAGTAGGAGATCGCTGGCTGGAGCTTTGAAGGATCTGGTATTATATAAAAGTTTATGTAAGATTTCCTGTTAAGGTCCGGGGAAAGTATAAGACAGGTGTATGTCTGACCGGGACACTCTGATTACTTGTAAATACACCTTTCTATAGCAAGCATGCATTATCTATGGTCACCATAAAATATCTTATAATTAGGAAATAAGGCATGAATGTAATAGTTACAGTGGGGAACATGTCACATACAAGTCAGTAGCACAATACCTGAGAAATCTAAGAGCTCCACAGACTTTGTAGCCTGAGATGAGTGGTCCCCTGGCAGCAGGACGGTACATCCCAGTATGTGATGGATGCTCAATGCACATTACTAGTGTACTTGCACCGCATAGACAGGTAGCAGGGTGTCAGCCTAGAGGGAGCAGCCCTGCATGACCACAGGCAAAGGGTTTCCTCTGGGAGGATCATTAATGGAATAATCGCCTCCCAGTGCCAGGCTGACGTCATGCTCCTCCAAGTGTATGGAAGAGCAGGGTAGCACTCCTCCCAAGTGTCCTGTCACTTGCTCCTATCCCCATTTTATTCCAAAGCACAAAGTCACTCAGTGCACTGAACTTCTCCTCTCACAGCCTGCCATTGCCTAAGCCTGGGAAATAAAGGCTGCCAGAGATTAGGATAACCATCAAGAGGTCAGAAGAAGCAATCACTCCATTGATTTCTGTTGCGCTGGGAATATTCTGCAGAAGAGGATCATGTCCAGTCATTAGAGTTTTCTTATGAGTCTTTCCTGGGTGAGGATGCTTGGATTGGCCCGGTGGGGACAGCAGTGACCTCAGCGCTGCACCTGTCACAGGACATCATCAGGACCTTCTGTGCACACTGACAGGATGAGTAAACCTGCAGGATCAACAAGTGGGTAACACAATGCTTTCTGCTGGCTCCTGGGAACAAGTGCTTGGGGGAAAGTCAGGCTACACACTATTGGCAGCCTTGTATTAGTTGCAGTTATTAAGTACAAATATTAAGGATATTAAAAAGCAAATAGCTGAATAGTTTAATATTGGTTAATTTTCTATTAAGCAATGTTACCTACACCAAGAAAGCTCAGAGTATTAGAAGTTATTTTGGACTTGTGTAAATGTTAAAAAGTTTGCCATCATGTTACTTTCACAATTTATGATCTGTTATGTGTATTGTACTTTACCAGGAACAAGGAAACTGTTTAAAACTGGTCACATAATGAACTGAAAGCCGATTTCTATTCAGTCACATCACTAATTATTCCACTCAATCCTAGAAACAGGGGATAAAAAAACAACTTTAAAGTCACATTCCTTTTAATCCTGAATGTAGGCACTTTACACTGGAAGGTCTCTGTGTGGATTCATTGTTTATTGCGAATGTCGTGGCTAATCCTGTGCAAAGTGTATCTGGATACTGTGGAAGTGGAATAAGCGATACATTGTTACATACTTATTATTATTATTATTATTATTATTATTATCATTATTATTATTGGGCAATGCCTGGAAGGAGTTTACACTTTTATAGAAATGCTGACCAGCGATCTGGTCAACGTGTCTCAAATACCTGATGAGTGAAGGGTCCATTAGGAATCAATTAGATATTCATTATGTCCCATTCATTCCAATTGTCCCTTTATTTAATTCAGTGAATCAGCAATCCGCGACATTGCACACAGAAAAATATGTTAAGTAGATCTTTCGTAATTGTAATTATTATGGCTGCGATTTCCTGTTGCCAGATTAGACTTAGCTAAGCATAAAAATAAAAAAAATATATATTTATATATACCTATATGTATGTGTGCGACTTAAGGCAACACTACACTGTCTATCTATCTATCTATCTATCTATCTATCTATCTATCTATCTATCTATCTATCTATCTACAGTATCTGTCTAGTTACAGTATCTATCTATCTATCTATCTATCTATCATCCTGTTATAAGGTATTTTAAGATGTAAAATGATGGGACAGATGTATTAGATTCCAAAGACTGTGTAATATTAATACTAATAATAGGTGCATATTAGTAATTAGTGTGTGCCATGGTGCAGGGCCACTGACGCTGACTGCATAACTGTATAGCTATGTGAACTGATCTCTGCCTGGGTGGTAATAAGAACCCAAACAGCAGTCCTTTAGACCCAGACTAACTTCTTTCAACAGCCTCTGATGGTAATTACAGTAATCTAAGCTGCCATATATCTTTAAGCAATTATAACACACAAAAAGTCCCAAAGCACCCCTGCTGTGGGATGTTAAAAACGGTTTCCCAGTTCAATAAAAATCTGTTTTCTCTCGTTGTACTGTCCAGACTGCCTGGAGGAAGAGATGTTGCTCAAACACAGGGCTCCTCCAACCTTAATTAATCACATGTCCTCATTAACCCTATATTATCCTAGCATTACCTACATATTAGCTTTTTGTAAATTTGTGGGCTTTTTTTTTATTTTCAATCATTCCTAAATAATTTACTTTGCAATTTATTTTTTTATTCTATAACTGCAGTCTGTATCCTGGTGGTATTGATATAGATGGGACTTCTAGTTATATAATATTATTATAAGATAATGTCAGCAGCAGGTTATGACGTCCCATGCAGGACAAGTAGTAATGATGTATATATGATGAGTGTGGGGTTCACAAGGTGGAGTTTGCATCATTGGAAGTTAAGCCTGATGGAGGGGGGTGAGTGCTCTCCCTGTTAGCATTGTGTGATACCAGAATTCCCATGCTACTCTTTTTGACGGGTCACTGGTGAATCAATAGGTAGGTGGCAAAAAGACCTTGTAATTACACATGAATATAAAGTACAGCAATCACTTTATGATCTCAGCCCTTTAAACACAACTAAGTGCAGTAAAGCACATTTACCCTGTCTCTATATATGAGACATGTATTAGTGATATTAAAGGTAAGAAAGTTTGCATGAAGTAACTTGGCTGCCCCCCTTCACTCCCACCCAGGCTTAATCCCTCTTCCCCCAGCTCTGTTGTATATAGCAGCTGTCGGGTTTCATTTAGTGGGAGATGTGGCAGCTTGTGCTTGTTGGAGGCAGTCAGACGAAATTCAATGGTGAAATCATTAAGTTACCATTTTATTTAATGTCTCTCTTGTCTTACTATGAGAAAGAGGGAGAAAGTCTTCTCCTTATTCTACACTGATTTCAGTAACACCCTCCACCCACTAAAACTCCCCAAAGTTCCCAAATATTGCCCGCAACCCCTAGGTGTGGATCTGTCACCTGCTCTGTCGCTGTCACATGTGTATCTTATAGCTGCAAACACTTTTATAATAGTTGTCTGTAGTATAATACTTTACATTACATGTACCTATAAATCAATATAAATACATATAATAAACATATAAATACAATATATCTAAATAACTTTATATCGGATAAGTTTATGTAATAAATCAGACGAGTTAATTCATTCATTCATATTGCATTCATAAAGCATCTGTCATACTCATTACACCTCGGTCTCCAGCGATCACCCAGTGTACAAGAACTATAGCAATCTGTTCCAGCACTTTGCTTTCATTAGGATTACACCATTAGCTTTAATACTGCTTTGGGGCTCACAGCAAAGGTGATTGCAAGCATGATATAGTGGTGTAGAGGTATTCCCTTGAAATGATCTGAAATACTGGACATTGCTATGCAGAAGTTACAACAGCACTTCGTGCTGATCAGCGTTAATAGGGTTACTAGAACACAGGAGACTTCTACTTCGACAAGTCACTACTGTACTGTATAAGTAAATATATGTACTTAAATTTACTAATATATATATATATATATATATATATATATATATACACACCTAAACTATATGTCATTCCATTTCATTTATGTTATTAATATTGCATAGTTTACCTATGTATGTATGTATGTACTGTATATGCAACCATGAAGATATAAAAGTCAAAATATAAATACCAGGAGAACCTGTGCTTGCAGACACATAAGTAGTTACACCGGCAAAATCTGCAACATGCAACAACACATTAAATCATAAATCTTATATTTGCAAGTTGAATGCATAAGTGGAGCTATACCTTAAGTATTTTAGACATCTTAATACAGTGAATTAAAATTTTAAAGGAATTATCCACATCTAATTACAGAAGGAAGGACAAGATATTGAGCAATGTCATATCCATCTATCAATCTATCTATCTATCTATCTATCTAAAATAATTTTATCAATTTTTTTTCATTAGTCAGTGGTTTTGGGCACATTCACTTGGTGAACAATTTTTTAAAATTGCAATGCCTTATGATGACTTTATAAAAGGAAAATAAGTAGGAGAATAGTTGATAAATGTGTTATGTCTGTCTGCCAGTAATGTACTTACAAGAATAAATAGCTACAACAGTGCAGGACCTACGGTACGCTTGGTTCCTGTTGTGCTGCCTATATGATATGTAATATTGTATATTGATCTTAGTAATCTATATATGTATTTGGTCAGTTTCAATTTTAAGCACCATTAATTATATATATGTGTGTGTGTATATATATATATATATATATATATATATATATATATATATATATATATATATATATATATATATATATATATNTATATATATATATATATATATATATGTAATTCACTGGTGTTTATAGTTTCAAAATAAAAAAAACCCTCATGTATTTTAATTCACAATGGTATGGAAAAAAGTATAGAATGATTATTTATATGTTTATCAAAATTACATTGGGGCTTTATTGATTTTTCTGTGAGTCATCAAAAGGCAAATATGTTGATTTATAGTTTCATTGCAGGACCAATGTATTTCTGTATAAAGTAATGTTAATATTTCAAGAGCATACATCCAGAAGTAGATACTGTATGTGCATGGATGCTTGTAGAGTGGCTCTATAAGAACAGATCACACTGGGGATTATTTATTGACAAACTGCAAAATTGTAACGCTGCAGTGTTTCTATATCAACAAATGAGCAATTAGCTTTCATTAGTCTAGTGCAAGTCACAGAATGTGATGTATCAGTTATCATATGTAACATTATTTCTAATTCCTAACATAAATAATAAACCTTTATTTTTCTGTCATATACTAACATTAGTAGTCAGTTACACAGAAAATGCCCTGTGTGTGTCAAGTTACAAAACAGAAAAAAACAAAAAACATTTTAATTAAATCTCTGAAGTTACAAACCATACATACATACATACAGGATCTGAACATGCTAGGACAGTCTACCAAATATTAATTATACTTGTGTGCAGTCTGATCAACCTCATCTTGTGCGTTGCCAGATAGAATATTGAAAAACTAACAAGCCTATTAGAAGTAGTGTCTAAAAAATTGTAAAATAATAGACTTTTTTTTTTTTAAATGAATTTTCAAAACTTTAAAATGTGTTGTGGTTTTGTTGCTGTCTACAGTATTTTTCATTTATTAAGTTTTTTGTGTACTACATGACCATTTACTCCTGTCAGTGTGACTTGAGCAGGAGTTATTTGTGAAAAGTTTCTATGTACACACTGACACCTGCCCAGCATGCGATATAAAATACCATACTCCTCTCTCTTCCATACAAACCTCTATAATTAAGAGGAACATGAAGACACGCATTATAAATGGAATAGAGCTGGGAGCAATAGTATAAACAGGGAGCACCTAAAATAACTTGTTGCATACAATTCATTATTTATTATTTATGTGTATTAATGGATAATACTTAATTTTCATTTTAAACAAAAATTTCCAACTGAACGGGGCAATTCTGAAACTTTTATTATGTTTGCTCAATTAAATTGTGCCATGCCCTGTCTGGTCCAGCATTGGTGCTCTGCAGCTACCTGCTCTCTTCTAGTGCTTGGAATTTACTCCTGATACAGTGGTCAAACTCTTTATTAAAGTCATGACATGTATAATGGGAGCTATAACTGTGCCTAAAAGAGGTACCAAAATCTGTGAAAGCATGGAATATACACAGCACACAGTATGGCATGGGTGTGGTCTATGTAACCACAATGGTCTAATTGCATTGCCCATATATATAAATTCCAACCTCATTCCTATTTCCAACCTTAACCCTAATCATCAATTACTTAATTCAGTGGCAGTAAGAACACAGCACAGCAATACATACAAGAAAGAAATTGATATTGATATTGTACCCCTGGTGTCATATTTGTTTTAAATGAATAAATACTTGAACAATGAGTCTGCTGTTCTTATGATGGTACGACATTTTCAAGGGCACTATTATGGCAGACACTATCAGATAGATGACTTTGTGAATCAAGAAGGCAACAGCAAAAAGTGATTTCATCTACCATAAACAGACCTCCCAACATCTGAAAAGATCATCAAACCACACAATCACAAACCCTCATACTAATACGTCCCCCTTGTGGTTCAAAATGTGATCACTGTTTCTGCCATTACAGACATGCTTGCAGTTATACAACAATTAAGCAAACATACTGTGTGACTTTTTATGCGCTTTCACTATATCATGAAAACGTGGTAACAGGATATCTGGTATTTTGATTGCATTGTTGCTTAATGGGTTTAATCTACCATGCATTCTTAGAATTGGTTTGTTGACTGAAATGTTCCAGATTGACATTAGAGATCTTTCCTAATGATTCCTCACACTATATGACAAAAGCTACAATAGATGTTTTAAATTTGCATCATCTTGATGAGTGGTCTGGTCTTTTGACTGAGATGATCCAGCTGCTTAAGTTACAGCAGTGAAGGGTTCTCGCTTACACTGTATTTTTATATGGAGGAGAAAGCACAGATCACAATCCGTTCTGTACAATATGATGCTTCTGCACATTGAGGGCACACCTGCACCATGTCTATAGGGGTGGGCCATAAGCATTTCTCAAGCACCTGCAATGATGGCAGAGACATGAGACATGAAACTAGAGCTTTATCTGTAGTTCGTAAGTATCAACCAAGCCATTAATGATTCTGCACTGGATGATCTGTTAACCAATTTCAAAGTCATTTACACGTTATAAAGCATTCAAGCATTATATTGTATTTATTGAAAAGCGCACATTATAAAATATCTAAACAGATTCTTGACTTTATCCTCAAACTGTTTAAAGCGTGTGCCAAATCATACATGGGCTATTGGTCATGTCTTTTAAAAAGAAAACTACACACATTTAATGTGTACTGTGATACAATATGTTTGGAAGTATGTTGTCAGATTGACTCGCATCACAGGCAATGTTTAATTTTGATCAAACGAAACAAACACAAGGAGAACATAAAAACTCCACACCCATAAGGGAACAGAATTCAGCATCATAAGGCAGTAGTGCTAACCATGTATTTAATAAGGTGTATTTAATATTTTGGCATCGGACTATATGTGAATCTGTTACTGACATCAGATTTGTCTGTAGGTCGCATTTTGGACATTCCTTGTAAAGTATGTGGGGACCGCAGTTCTGGTAAACACTATGGAGTTTATGCTTGTGATGGATGCTCTGGGTTCTTTAAGAGAAGCATCCGAAGGAACAGAACTTATGTATGCAAATCAGGAAATCAGGTTAGTAATTAAATTCTAACCATTGGCAAAATGAATGTATGTATCTTATGCTTATTTATGTATTTAAAGAATATGTTACATAATAAGCACACATATACAATCCATCAGCAATCCTGCTCCCACTATGTACTGCATGTGAGTACATACCTTATCTGCAGATTTCTGGATTTGGTGTAAATTGTACAAGTTTGAACCCATCTTAAGAAGTATTTTATCACTTTTTCCACATTTTGTTATGTTACAGCCTTATTCCAAAATGGGAAAAAAAATATTTTCCTACAAACTTCTACACACTATACCGCATAATGATAATGTAGAAAGCGATAGACTCTTTGAATATGATGTCACAAGCATGAAACACCTATCTTTGGGCAGTTTCTCCCAATCCTCGTTGCTGCACCTCTCTTCATCAGATTGGATGGGAAGCATCTGTAGACGGCCATATTCAGATCTCTAGAGATGTATAATCAGATTCAGGTCTGGGTCAAGGCTGAGCCACTCACAGACATTCACAGAGTTGCCCTGAAGCCACTCCTTTGCTATCTTGGCTGTGTCTTTGCAGCTTCTGAATGAGTCACATGAGGCGGCAAAGTATTAAGTGGTGCATGTGCTTCCAGTCACTTGTGGTTTTTATTGCATAAAGATAAAAATTCTATTTATGTTTTATGTACTTGAACTGTGGTTTAATAAAAGACCACAGCAGTAGAAATGCCAGATTACCATTACATTCTTACTATTTTACATGCAATGCCACTCCTTATATTTACTCACTATGGACAGTACAGATGCATTACTGTACTATTAGCATAGGTCCCCTATCCCATAGCATTTTCGCTTCCTGCTTTGTCCCACCCTGCCATCTAAACAAGTATAAGGACAGAATTGTGGATCCAGATCCGGCCCAGTTATAAGTCTGGATCTAGTTTCAGTTGCATAGTCTAGGTAATAGGTAAAAATAATTATAAGCTATTTCATTAGGGTTGCAGACTTTTAGTTTCTTCATCCCGGGAGAAACCAAGAGTTGACAGTATGGGGGTGGGGTGTAGTTTATGCAAATCACACACAAAGCTGTGTCCTCTTACTGACAAAACCCATGCAATGAAGCCTAAACTTACTTCTCATGAATTCAAATACATGCACATATATATATTTATATCTTCTTGATTTACCCCCAACAAAATATAAATAATTAGGTTTATTTACAAACTGGTACTAAATATTATACCTAGGAAAAAGCAATATGTTACATAGCTTAAATGTCTGGTGACGTGGTGCTGTGTTGCGTGTAGTAAGCTTGTGCTCAGAGCTGTTCTTTTCCTTCTGGAGTAAATATGATATGATTTTCTCATGTTTCAGGTGCATTGAATGTGATAAAAGCTGAAAAAAACCACTCCAACATGATATGATTGTCAGACGTTAATTACCACAAGTGTTTATACAAAAGAGTCACAGAATGACAAGCATTCTTATAACTCCTTTACACATTTCTTTTCTCTTACACTATGGGTTAATAGAAATGTCCTGGAAATGAGCAGTTACAATAGAAAACAAAACAAAACATCCGCACTGTGGAAAAAAACCACAACACTTTATTGAAAATGTCTTAATTGTACACCAAGAAATGTCTATTGAGCATACCATCCACCATAACTGTGACCTGTGGGTTTAGTTTAGTGTATACCTGACACATTCATATGCTGTGAGTCGCTGTGAGCACAATACAATTCCCAATTCAGGTTTTCGCAGAAGTAGAAATATTCTGTAGCTGTCCCTCCCATCAGTAGTAGCAATGGATATAGCTTCTGCGCCTGGGAGCAAAACAAAAATTGTCCAAATCTGGAAAAAATATGTTGGATTATAATAGAAATGGTATCAATAATTTTCATTGAACAATAGAAAATAAATGGAAGTATGTGTGCAACAGCACTTGTATACAATTGGAACAGTACCAATATATAGTATGTACAACAATAAAAAGGTGGTACTCAACAAAGCAATAGAGCAATGGAGAGGTAGATAAAGGAAGGGGTAGCGGTAAAAGAAAAGGACACTCAGGGAATGAAAAAGCCAAAATGTGGCGCCAACAAGTGGCCAACGGGGAACCAGTAATAGACACTAGACAGTTTCGTAGAGTGGATTCCGCTGGGGCTAGGGAATATAGTGAATTATATTTCTATTTCACATGCAGAACGATGATGTTGCTTTTATGTTTTACACTGCAATCTTATTTATAACAACATAAAAGTGTACACTCACGTCTAAGGACCTGATTCAGAGCTGCACATCTGTCTGTGTTTAAGATGGCATTTTAGGTCAGCCTGGAAAAAGTGATATGGCCCCATAGTAATTCCTCTAGGTTACAAATCTGAATTCACATTGACATATAAACACGTGCTTTGAGGACATAATGTAATGTGTACATGTTTCTTCCGGCACAGGGAGGTTGTCCGGTGGACAAGACACACAGAAATCAATGCAGAGCATGCCGTCTGAAGAAATGTTTGGAAGTCAACATGAATAAAGATGGTAATTAACATACTCGCTAAATGTCTGGCTCCCATTAATAGAAAATGTGGTAATTTCTAGCCTAAATATACAATCATCTATTGTCGCTCATACTAGAAAAGAAGGGGAAAAAATCAATTATAAGATTTTCTTAGCAATCAGCGAGATAGTCACTGGTATTTTTTTTTTACATAAGCAAAATCAAAAGCATTATGCTTAAGAACAGAAGGTTACATTAAAATGATTGACACTGTTCTGGAAAAATAAAGATTAGCGCCTTTATTTAGGAAAGGGAAATCATAAGGAAGAAATGTTCTCTCAAGGACACAGTATGAGGGAAGATTTTCACGATTTTAACCTTTTAATAAACTCAAGTGTCTATGAGCATGTTCTCTGCATCCATTTGCCAAATGAATTTGATTAGTACTGAGATGATTGCTGGATTGATTTCAGCTGTTCAACATGAAAGGGGACCAAGAACATCCACCATAAGGAAGCAAGTGGCTTTGTATTTCAGAGGACACAAGGATGTCAATGGAACCGCACCTCACTTTCCATCATCTGCTTTACCCACACCTAGCTTCTTCACTACTGTTAGTCAAATGGAACCACATAACTTAGAGCTAGCAACAGTGTCCACCACCCCAGAGAGACAAACATTAATTGGACTGGCTCAGCCAACCCCAAAGGTAAGATGGACTTTTTATACTACATCATATGTACTGTCATACTAATTACATCATTTATACGTAACTATAAATTGACTTCATTTTTTGAAGAACCTGCCTATTTGGCATCTCTTAGTGTGTTGTGAAACTACACGTCCTAGACATAGTTGATACCTGACAAAGCATGATGGGATGTGTAGTTTGACACCTGGAGAGCCACTTAGGTCAGTGTTTCAAAACCAGAGGACAACTCGAGTATGTGGTAAAGAAAATGTCTTGAGCAAAACCAGTTGAACAAAATGTATTGCAAAGGTAATGTTTTAGAAGACTGTACTAAATTATCTCATATACTTATTAAGATGGGTCAAATTCAAGGTGAGTGCCTGCATTTTCACAGTTGGTGGTACGCTATCTTCGTGTTGTACTAGTTAGTAGTTAGACATAGAAAGGATTATAATTTAGCATTAGGTTTCCATTACAGAGGGAGCTTGTAAGAGGCGTGTATTTGTGACAGCTTCATAATTAGTGATTTTGGAGATAGATTGTGGAGGATTACGTGTCAGTAGATAGAAGAGGGCATCATTTTTCTATGATTGCATGGGGTGTTGCCAGTTATACATAGTAAGAAATATTTAAACCATCTACTAAAAAAAGTGTATATTTTCTGAACCAAGCATACTCCTCCAGTGATTATTTTAAAAATACTGTATTGAAGATAAATATTAAAATCTGTCACCATAATTATCACCATGAAGTCTAATGGCAGAGGCAAGTGGCTCATAGCTTCTCCTTTGCAGTAACACCCTGATCTTGGTGGGTTCTCTTGTAAAGTTTTTGGACTGGTGGACACAATCATGCTCAAGGTTGTTGTAAGGAGCTTTCAAGTTTAACTCTTTTGTGAGGTTCTACATAATAGATGATTCATGACAGGAGCACAAGCTTCATTGATATTTAAGAAATACCGGTAAATAGTTATACAAAAGGACATTTGTTGTCCTCTGGTGCAACAGGGTTTGTTGTATGTTGTTGAGAGACTTTGAGATCTAACAGATAATACAATAACAATAACACGTAGCAAAGCTTTTGGAAGCTTTTTTAGAAAGTTCAAGAAATTTATCTTTCTTAAAAGTACGATTAAATCCTGTTACTAGGAATCCTATCTCTTAGTATGCATTTACACTTCTATCCAAAGCAGCAGGTTTGAAAATGTACATCCATTAAGTGATTTTGTTTTATAAGAATAAGAGACATATAAAGTTGCACTTCTGAGGACAAAGACAATTATAATTTTACTAACCTCAATTTTAAAAACGTCTGGGATAGGCTATAAAACACATTCTATTCCTTTTGCTCTAGTACCCGCATGAAGTAAATGGAGCACCATTGTACCTCTATGAAGTGGCCACAGAGTCAGTATGTGAATCTGCCGCCAGACTTCTTTTCATGAGCATTAAATGGGCAAAAAGTGTTCCTGCTTTCTCTACTCTCGCTCTACAAGATCAGGTGAGTGAAGCACTGTTACAAGCCAGTGACTCAAAGGTTTCTCACACAGAAATGTATATCCACATAGCCATAGGTAGATTGTATCAGATACATCACCTACAGAGGATTTAGAAATAAAAGCAAAACCCAATCAGAAAATACATCCCAAGGTGTGAAGTGACATCTGCAACCATCATATAATAAAGCAAAATCAGAATAATAAAATGTAATTTGTACATTTTGAAATGCCACATTGGAATATACATTTCAGTTGCATATAAACTTATTTTGTTTCATAAAATAAATAATATCAAACAAATCACTGGAATGTTTTAGATAATTATTTTAAATAAATAAATAAATATATTTTTTTTAAATCAGTGGTCGAAGGGGAATTTTAGAAGTGGTGGTAAGGACATTTTGAAGTGGCAGCATGAAAACATAGAAAATTATAGAAGTAAATGAGGGTTTACAGCTTCCTGATTAATACATTGGGAGAAGTGGCAGTATGGCAAACCTCCCTATAGACAACTACTTTGAGTGCTGATTCTATATTATTTACATACATTCATTATATTATCTATAAATTCATTTGATTATTTTAAGATATATTTTACTGCTCATATAAATGCTAAAAATGAGAAACCACCTGAAGGTGCACCTGCAAAAAAAATAACCCAAATAAAAAACTATTTTGTAATATATTTTAGATCATACACATAACAGATTTATGTGTATATAGATCATGGTATAATTTCTCTCCAATGTCTGTAATTTGTGTCTCAATTGGAGATTTTATACTTCAGAACCAATTTGGTTTTTATTATACATAACTTGTCTGATCTATACAACACTGTGTATTAAAACCCTTTATTTCTGAGTGTCATTGTCAAAGTATAATTAAGATAAAATATTCAGATATAGAGCGTTCTAAAGAGCAAGCAGTAGGATTGTGAAATAAGAGAAGTGTGCATGTTTCTAAACCTATCACTCATATATTATCTGGCAGCTGATGCTCCTGGAAGATGCATGGAGAGAGCTATTTGTTCTAGGAATAGCACAATGGGCCATCCCGGTTGATGCTAGCACACTACTGGCTGTATCTGGTAAGGGCTGCTCAATTTAATGACTTTGTTGTAGAAATTAACATGAAAATACATTGCTGGGAGTATGAACAACATGTGAAGAATAACAAATCCCATGTGAACAATAGACTATACCTGTCATTTATCAATCTATATTTAAATGCAAATAATGTTGTCTTGTATTCATAACTGCTTGTACCGTCATTTAAATGCTAATCACTGTGTTTGTTATGAGCCAAAGGAGTGCTTTAATATCATTTTCACAAAATCTACTCGGATATAGTTTATGCCAGGATGACAGATACGTGTTAAAGGACAGTAAACTGAAGTTTGCACATGAAATAAAAGGTATAAAAAGTAAAAATGTGTTATATGTTTTGATTTCAGGGATGAACAACGATAACACAGATTCACAGAAGTTAAATAAAATCATAACGGAAATTCAGGCATTACAGGAAGTGGTGGCGAGATTTCGGCAACTTCGATTAGACGCAACAGAATTTGCATGTCTCAAATGCATTGTCACTTTTAAGGCTGGTAGGTTACATTAGGGTTGACCCCCAAAATATTTGCATTGTGTATTGCTTTGCATAAACATTTTTATTTATTAAAATTTACAGACAGAGTATGTCAGTACAACCAAAACTTTGTCGAGAATAGGTCAGCAGTATCCTTGAAGTAATGTATTCAACCATAATCTCAATCTTCTGTCTAGATTAAGGAGGCCATGTATCTATTAATGTCCTTGAGCAATTATATGGGATAATGGTGCGAGACCATAGACAATCCTAAAAAATGTAGTGAATAGGCTGTTGCTAGGTCAATTATGTAGTATTTAGTATATTATATCATCCAAGTGGAGTCAAATAATCATTTTTTATTTCTTCTTACAAGTGACACAAGCAATGGTCAAATTAAATAGAGAAACAAATGTAAAAAAGAAATGTCTATCTTAAAGCCACAAGTGTAATCTAGTACTCAATAACTGGTGTGATAGAAATCTAATCAATCATTATCCATTCAAATAGTCAAACATTATATGATTCTTTTATTCTCTGTTCTGGAGTTGTCCTTTGGTATGTGTAGCCAGGTAACCTTGTATAGCTGTCAGTACTGGCAAGTCTTCCTGCAATTTGTACCTGTGGCAGTGCTGATAGACAGATTTACAGTTACAGTATAGTCTCTTTTCTGAATGCTAGTGGCACTTTTAAAGTGTATATCAAGCAATGAGTCAGGGAACATCACCTGCTGCAGGCCACACACCACTAGTGAAGTCTTTGCTGGTACCAATGACCATGAACTGCTTTTTAAGTCTGTCTTAATCAAAAGCAGATAACATTTTAAGTATCTTAGAGTATTAACATTGAGATCAATGGGCCAGATTCAGATCTTTACACGATCATGAACAAAACCATGTTGAATTGCAGGGGAGTTAAATTGCATTAGTTGGAAACGGTATTACAGGTGAGAGATGATGTTTCCTAGCACAAGTCTAATAACAGTGTAAAAATAAAGCTGGCCATACACTATTAAAGATAAATCTTAAATCTGACGACTGGATGAAAAATGAACCAATTTTTTAAGGAATTTTAAGCCACCATACACTGTACAATAATTGTATGGTCAAAAAATAAAATATGCAAATTAGTACTTACAAACATTTTTTTTTTTTTTTTTAAATGGGTCTTAAATGACAGGACTGATGCAAGTGCCCAAACACCGAACGATTTTTTACCTAAAAACGATTTAAGATTGAGCATGTCAAAAGATCAAACGGCCGTTTTTGAACAATATAAAAATCGTACTGTGTGCAAAATACAAAAATAAAGTATTCTCCCTGCATGTAAACACTAACATTCATTTTACCTCCCCTGCAATTCAACATGGTTTTGCACATGAGAGTGTAAATCTGAATCTGGCCCAAATAAGTGCAAGCAGCATTGGCTTCCATGTAGAGCTACAGACTGCAGAGTCTACTGGGTATATTTACTAAGCCGCGAGTTTGCAGTGAGATTGGAAAGTGGAGATGTTGCCCATGGCAACCAATCAGATTCCAGTTCCCATTCTCCAGTGTGTAGAATGAAACTGAAAGCTTGAATCTGATTGGTTGCTATGGGCAACATCTCCACTTTCCAATCTCACGGCTTAGTAAATATACCCCTACAAGTCCAAGCACTCAAGGAAAGTCACAAGAGGGTTAAAAAGGCAATTTAAACTACTTAATGGCTTGGAAAGGTCCAAGGGTTTTTTTGTTTACTTGTACAGTACAGAGTTACAGACTATTGACAGTCAATATACGGGCAAAACTTAATATTTAACATTTTGGAATAGGATGGAAAATTAGGAGGATGTCCATAAACAGGGCAAAAATGGACATGCCAAAACCCCTTTCTACATTATAACAACTGTGATGTAGGTTGTTGATATTGTAATGATCTTTAAGTGTAAATAAATATTAACGTGCACACTGATTTTAGGGGTTTTCTATTACAATGTCCTTAGTTTAACATATATTTAGTCATATGATCTAGGTCAGTATATATACACAATTATGTAAAATAATTATACTAGATTTAGACTTATTGCTAAATGACCTTTACTGTTGCTCTTTCCCAGTTCCTACGCACAGTGGCTCCGAACTAAGGAGTTTCAGAAATGCTGCGGCCATTGCAGCCCTACAAGATGAGGCACAGTTGACCCTTAACAGTTATATACATACCAGGTAACGATACTTCCAGCATATATATATATATATATATATATATATATATATATATATATATATATATAACATGCATGTCAATATCACCAGATAGATAAAAACACTGTAAAAACACTGCCAGCAAAGCAGAATTGCCACACAATTTAATACAGTTTCTACTGTATGTTTTGTGCAGGACCAAATTTATAACATAACAAAATAGCTTTAGTTATACAAGTGGACAGCTTCATTTTAAATGTCTAACCCTCTAACTATTCAACAGGTACCCTACACAACCCTGTCGTTTTGGAAAACTTCTTCTACTTCTACCAGCTTTACGCTCAATAAGCCCGTCTACAATAGAAGAAGTATTTTTCAAGAAAACTATTGGAAATGTTCCCATCACACGGCTTCTCTCAGACATGTATAAATCCAGCGATATCTAAAGTATAACACAACTAACCAAGTGACTTTTGAAGAACACTCTTCACAGTCGAAAGATCCACAGAGATAAAAGACTCAAGGAAACAAAATGACGAATTTACTATTGTTAGGAAAGAGCCATCATATTGATGTGCAGTACTATCAATAACATTGGATCGCATGAACTGTCCCAGGCCTTTTTGCCCCAGACTACCAGAAATAAAGACTTATGATCTGTATAACATTTGGTGTTATACAACTGTCAATGTACATATAAAATAGATTTCTTCATAAACACTTAACATTGTAATGTAGAATTTTGCTCAGCCACAAACACAGACCGTAACGCTGCACCCTTATGTTATACCCAGTTTCAATTGTTTGACAGGACATTCTTGTCCTAAAATGAAGATATTTGTGACATTCCCACTGCATTTGGCCAAAGACTTTACTACTCTAAAAGGCTAATGTCTTAGTGACAAGACACTACAGCTCATTCAGTCACTAGCAGAAGGACTACGTTACACAGTTATGCTTTGGGTAAATCCACAATCAATCCATTTATTTTAAAATGCTGTTGTCTGCACAAACTGTTTTGCCTTTTTTTTATTTCTCAACTATTAGCAATTATGGTTTCAAATATGAATGGTTACTACCAAGTACAGTATGGATTCTTTCCATCCACCTATTGGCCAGCTTACAATAAGATCAGACTTTTGAACTGGTGTAGCAATTTATAAATCAATCTGTAAGTTAGGTTACGGTCAGATATCCCTAATAAACCCAAAACAGTTGTTTCCTATCATTTTATAAGCAGAACTAAAACCAAAGGCAGCAAAATGGAATCCATTGTGTGATTTGTCTTTAAATTTAATATATACCCAAAACTATTTGTAGTAATTTTTCAGAAATAAATTGTAGCAGGAAAGTCAATACGCAAAATATACCTTATAACATACTGTATGCAGCCATATTGGTTAAAGAATCAAAATACAAGATTGTGATCAAAGTTTATAAAGTAAGTATATACTGTAAGTAAGAAGTGCCAGGAAGGAATTTTATCCAACTATGTGACTTTATATTTTCATAGACGCAAACATTTCAGTTACAAATACGGGGGGGGGGAAGAGACAAAATGTCTCAATTTGTTCATACACTTCTAAAATTTGCCTGTTGAATTACAAATAAATATGAAATAAATTATAACTGATATTCTAATTATATGACCAACATTTACTTAGATACAGATTAAAGGCTGCCTTAAGTTTTTGGTGTGTGCTTAGGGACTAGCACAAATAAAAAAAAATTAAATAAAGCAAAAACAGCACTTAAACTTGTCAAAGGACAAGTAAATTGGTTTCTTGTACAGTGTATTAATTGTGCACCTAAAGTTGTACTTGTTTCTTTTCAGAGAATAAACTATATTGAATTTAAACAATTGCTACATTTACACATACTAGTCCCCTCCAGTGAAGCACAGGAGTCAGACAGGAGCAGTTGTGTGGAATCTGTTTTTGTATGGATCAATTTTGAAAAAAAACAAACATTCTAGTAACATACAATTAAATTGACTGCTAGTAAAATTATCCCTATTGTAAGTGTGCGTGTGCAATTTGAGTAAATCAACAAATATACATCTTAAAAGGACAATATTCTGTAGAATGATATACAAAATAAAATATATTTTATCAGAATTTGCAGCTTAGCTTCATAGCACTTGGTAAATTGCTTTCATATAGTTTTTAGATTTATTTATTTTTAACTATAATCTAGAAGTCATATTTGGAAGGCTACAAATACCACAAGCAGGACATTTTATTTCCATAATTTTATTTCAAAAAAATTAGACAAGTCTTATAAATGTGTTTTATACTTGTATAAAGTAATTTGTAACATTTTATAAAGCCTTTTGCAAGCTTTGAAGTATATTAATGTGTAGACATTACACATTAATAAATACAGAATATAGAAGCAGGGTCGGCACAGCATACGGACACAGACGATAGATAGCAGGAAAGTTGTAGTAAGAAGTTAGTGCTAGTTAGCTGCCAGACTTTTTCTAGACATAAATGTAAGAATTTAATTCTTTATTTATTTTTACAGACAGTAAAATTTTGATTCATTTTCCTGAATTAAAAAAGGCATTACTGCCAACGTGAAAAGAACAAAAAAGGCAACCACAGTGAACATCAATTACAATCAAACCTGTTAGTAATGAAAAGTAATCTTGGTCCCCCATAACAAACACAATTTTGTCCTCCGCCTTAAAAGTGGCAGACATTATCATTAACTTCAAGCATTGCAAAAATAGTTCTCCATAAGCAGCAAACACTGAGAAAGGTGGAATGAGTAAAACGATATTTTATCAGTAACATAGGACGGAAGAAATGACTGGCAATCAATACCACAGGATTTCTGATGTGAGATCACTCAAGCTGGTTACATGAGGAATGGAGCTTTAAAGCCATTAGCCTATCTGAGAATTGCCCATGTAGTTCCGCTTTGTCTGGAAGACCTCAACACAACTGATTACAACTCAGTTAACACTGCTCTTAATCTATGGACCAAGAATTACTCTCTCATAAACGTGGAAATCAGCAAGCCTTTGTGAATGCATGCCCCTGATCACATTTCTAGTAGTGATAAATACATGTCCCGTGTAAGTTGTATTCTGTCTGAATTTGGTTCAGCGCCCATAAAAACAGTGATAGATCATTACATTTTAAATCATACTGAGGAAGTTATTTGCCGCAAAGCACCTTGTCACTGAGTGGAATTATGTGCTCTTGCAGCAAGCGAACCAGATCTCAGAGCTGAAGTAAAAAGCAACATTTTAAAGTAATAATAGAAGTTAGTTTGTTACTTATTACAGCAAATGGTAACATGCTGAAGATATTCATAAAATAATGTTTACAGTCATAAAATTTGTTTTTCCAGTTAAGCGTGTCTTATTTTGGATGGTGTGTAATTCTTGTCTATGATTTCATCCTGTAAAAACATGTGAAGGCACCGTTCATTCTGTGCCAAAGGATGGCCAGCCACTCTGAAAAGCAAAAGGGAGAGAACTATCAGAAACAGCCGACTGATAACATAACACAGGATTTCTATACATTCACAACTGCATTTTCTGGCATTAAGAAATACACATTGCTGTTTAAAATATAAATAACATTTCTAGGCTTTATATAAAAAAAAAAACACATTATGCGACCAATATTAAAATGTTTTCAATTTCAAATACCTATTCATATAAGCAACAGTAACTTGTAAAAATAAGTACACACTTGGCACTTTCTACAATACTACAATCTGCAGTCAGAGCAAAAAATTATCCAAGCTTACTGAATTGGGCATATGCTAAACCACTGAAACATATATTGTAACATTTATCTCCACATAATCCACCCCAATGCAATTTGCACACATTTACTGTACGCAGCTTAAGGGCAACAATATTGTGCAAAGAATAAGCATTCATGCAACAATACAGTAATAGAAAAGATACAGTATTTCATACAGTATAGAAAGAGATCCTTCATAATACAGAAGATCGCACGCACTTGTTTATAAATTGTTCAAGGCCTTGTTTTCTTTCCTCTATGAAAGAGTCATCAAAGATTCCTTCATCTCCTCTGAATGGAAGCTGACGAAACAGAGCCTTTCCAGGTAAAGGGGGCACAACCACCTATGAAAACCAAACAAAAATATGCCCCATCATTTAAGCCTTGGTTTCTCAGACATTTTACTCTTTTCTTCTTAAAATATAATGAAATGATGCACCATAAGTGGTTGTATTTATTTAGTGTTAAACATGTTCTGAAGAAACCAGATGCAATTATGACTGCGATATTAAAAAGACATCAGTTAATGCAAAAACCCCAAAACAACTGAAGAACAAATTATACATTGTAAGTACATCAATGTAGATTTCACATATTTAACGTATTGATGAACATGATAAACACTTTCTTCTATAGGAATGCATATGTTCATTTAAACATAGGTTTTTGGTGGGTGGACAGGATGTAGAGCTAGGTACAAACTAAATTTCACATGATATAATATATTTAACAATATTACCATTAGAATGAAATTCCCCGATTTCTCGGCTTTGTAGTTTCCTTTTTACTTTAACATCTGTTAGGCAGTGAAAAGATCAGATAAAATAACAATAGTTCTTGTGGCGATATAACTACATTATTGGAGTGTACTCACTTCCATTACATAACTTCAGTCTCTCATTTAGCTTTTAAATGGTGCAATAATTGCGTGAAAAAGCTGTAGAGCCCATGGCATTGTACTCCATGTTGTATACGATCTCATGTCTCTTATTGTACTCCATGTTATATATGTTATTGTACCCCATGTTATGTATGTTAAAGGGTAGTTATGTCTGTAGTGTTTTGAGGAAGGAAGAAATGCAGAATGGGAAGGCAATGCCATCAGTAAATTATGCGATGCCTATCAGAGACGGTAATCATTCAATTATAAGAGACCCCTTACCTTGCTTTCCCTTTCAAGTTCACTTCTTAGCCACTCAAAGTCACTGTATCTTCTTCGGACACAAGACTCTTTCAGTTTAAAAATAGGAAGATTGGTCTATAAAAGCAAAGATGAGAAATTACATAGTATAGTAAAAACTATAAAGAATTAAAAGATCATCAAAAAGCAAAAGTAGAATATTTTAAGACCTTCCCAGCATATTAGTGATCACACCACACCCATAATTTAAGAATAATACTTTTCTTTTTCATTGTCCTACTACCCTATTTATAGGTCATAACAAAAACAAAGTACCATGTGTACTTGTAGAAGTAATTTACTATCTAGACATCGGTATGGATCTAGACCTGCATACAACCTATAGCGACTGATATACAAACTGAATTCTATTCTAAGATTTGAAAACATTTAACCAGGCTCTGTGTAAAGAATTTTTCTATGTAAGAGGTCATCCAGACCACAGATAATAAATCTATTATCGGGTCTCTGCCATTACATTTACCGGCTTTTTACCCCACTTCAACTCTATCCATTCAGCGTTAAGGAAGGGTGTTTTCTGCAGGTGATATTTTGCATTTCAAATTCCCTCCTCTCAAATTACTTTACAAGAGGGGATTAGCTGCTCTCTTCTAGTGACCCTGTAAAGATCAAGCTTGTGAAAACGGTTTAGAAGAATTTTCATACACAAGGTACGGAAGTCTATAAAGTTAATCTTTGAAATAACAGATCAAGTTTACACACACAATACAAAAGGTAAAAGTGCCAATACATCTTATTTTACCATGTCTTTTCCTCAATATGAACTTTTGACATAACCATGGTGTAAGAAAATGAATTAAGACAAGCAAAGCTAAATCCATCCTACATATAATATTGGAAGAGGAGTGGTAGATGGAAAGTTATAATAAGATTTGCGTTTATAAGCTTAGGAAATTCCCAGTTACACAAAATAGAAATATAAAACGGAGAAATAAATGGGGAAAACTAAATGCTATGAAGATTAGATGGCTTTCAAGTGTAATTAGCTGTAAAAAATAGCAACCATACAGAAATTTACCAATACAAGAATATTAATCATGTTAAAAAACACTTTTGCTTTTGTATTTTAGGTGTTAAAGCTTTCATAGATTGTGCTTCTAAAGCAGACTAGACAGGATACCTGGTTACAAATATATAGCTCCCATATTGTAATGTGATGGCCACATAGTACTTAATAACTGTATCTCTTCCTAATTCCCTATACCAGAACGGTGGTAGAAACGTGAAGGAAATACAAGCTGATAGCAGAGAAACATTCTGTAAGCTTTCAAAAAAAAAAAAAATAAAAAAAAAATCGGTGCTTGACATGAACCACAGGAGAAGCAAATGATCACTGATTATTGCATAGTAAGATGCCAGCTTTATTTCCATTCTCTCCAACTGAGCATATCAATTAATGGAATGCAAGCATTTACTACTACAAAACTACTAACATCTGACTGAATCTACTAGATTAATTTTGCAGGATTTAATGTGTTCCTGTGCATCCTACCTATGTAAGCATCTGCTGATTAAACTCTAAAATCTACTACCATTTTGTCCCTATAGAACTTACTCAATGCATCAGATTGAAGCAAATGTACCTACTGAGTAATTCAGTCTATATTATCCTGGTCTCACTATTGTCACTTTTGAAAAGTAAATAGTAGATAACAGCTTGTTTTACCAAGCTTTTTATTACTTAATAATCATATTCCACAATGCTTCTCACAGGAAAGTCAATTATGCTTTAGCACAGATGACTCCTGGAGAATTACTGGTTGGTTTGTGTATTGTAATTTAATTTCTAATTTATGAAAAAATCCTACATTTTTATTACATTTTCAAAACCCCAAAGTTAATAAGAAAATTGTGTAGCTTAGAAGCTACAACATTTACAATTTGATTCAGAGATACGTGCGGGAGCTCTCAGATTCAGAGCTGCGCGTTTCTTTTGCCTCTCTAATGTATTAATTCAGTGATTGCAACTACTGCTGACTTATGAAAGAATGTGTCCAAAAAATAAATATATTCTTTAAATACTTTTTTCCAATTGATTTTACTTCCGGTAATCGATAATACGGATGACCAAGGCCTTTGCTCCCGCATCCGTGACCTTAATTGCCAATCTAAGCATGCACAGATCGGCACATTGCAGGGAAAGCAGACGCACTGCTTTGATTCAGGACCAGAATCTCTAGCTGGGATGTGCAATTAGAGTAAACCCATCAAATGTGACCATTGCAAGTCTGTCTAGTGCAAAAGTAGTAAAACATTAAAATGTATTTCTTGATCATCAGTCATTGCCATTATTAAAGCTAGTATTTCACTTAATCACCAAGCTCTTTGAGAGAGCTTTATTGTATCCTTACTCACCCTAAATCAAGCCTCATAATAGGTATGTAAATATATTTACTGCTAAAACCACCCAAGCACAAGATTAAAAGTCTTTCCACATGCCAACTCTTGATAAGATCTTGGCCATACAACCTTATTAGTCATAAGGAAACTGCAGATGAGCCATAACGCCCTGCAGGCTACCTTGCCTTATATGGTGGTTCAGCTGGCAGTGATTTATGGCAACAAAACAGTGCCCGCTCACCCCTTTTCTCCTACCTCCTCCATCATTTACTCTTTGGGAACTTCTCAGAGGTTCAGACTCTTCCATGGCCATTGTTAAAGGATGGTTAAAATGAAGTTCATTATATTCATCCCCCTCATCAACTTTAGTGTTACGCAATCTTAATTACTTCTGTGGATTGTATAGTATCTATGCAAACCCCATTGGGTCACCTTTCTAGCTTAGCTTCTAATTATTTCCTCTACCCCAATCTATTTTATATTCGCTATTGCAATGAATGTTATTTTAATTTTTATTGCTCACTAAAAATGTTTTCCTGATTCTGATGCTTTCAGATCCTGACTCCAGTGCATTCATATGGGCAGCACAGGAGTACAGGAGTGAACTCTCCGGTCACTCCCCTCTACTTGCGGTTGGAAGGTAGAGGTCTAATCAAGATAGAGAACTCATGATTCCTTAGAGTGGATGCACTCAGATTCCCCAATGCACTGAAGTGTCCAAATACTTCACACAAAGGTAAACACTAAAATAAATTATTATTATTATTATTATTATTATTAACGCTTATTTATTAGGTGCTACAAAGTGTCCGCAGCGCCGTACAATGGGGAATACAGACAGAATGGGTGGGGAAGAGGAGCCCTGCCCACAAGCTTACATTCTAAGGGAGATTAGGGATTTGATACATAGGGGTAATTACACATACACTAGGGACTGCCAATTAACCTGCCGGTATGTTTTTGGGATGTGGGAGGAAACCGGAGCACCCGGAGGAAACCCACGCAGACACGGGGAGAACATACAAACTCCACACAGGTAAGGTTCTGTCCGGGAATCAAACTTACAACCTCAGAGCTGTGAAGCAGGAACGCTGAGTAGCTTGATCTAAACATCAATATCAGAACCAAAACACCCTGACGCTGCAATATAAAGAGGGCAGTATAAATACTGTTGTGGTACCTTGCATTGCACACTGACCATTCGGTAATTAAGATAGTAGACAGCAATATAAACTAGGGCTATTTACCTATTATAGAAATAACTCTAGTACCCATTTAAGCATTTTATTATTAGAAGTGTCGCATCTATTCTTTAATGGATATTTTGCACAAACCTGGGTGGGTACAATGTTTGTAATGTATATTAAATGTTATAGTGTTTACCTTTGTGTGCATTGGGAATCCCGGGGGAGAGAGGGGGAGAGAGATCAGGAAATTTCCTAATACTAAGTAGGGGATTGAGTGCCAATTCAGACATCTTTTTCTGCAAGGTAGATATCTACCATCTCCTAGATCCCTACCTTAAGGCCTTTGTGTGGATCAGTGGGCCCGCACAAAATCTTTGCAAACCCTCACAAATACCTAATATTAAATGATCCCCCCACCCACCTTGCATAATTTGGGTGGGCGGGGAACATGGCCCGGCCCAGCGGGCATAACAGATGCAAGTACACTTGTGGAAGTGTGGGGTCGGACCTAAGTCAGGATCAGGCCCTCTATTTCTCAGCAAACTCTGGAAACCTATTTTTCTCATTAAAACTTAACATAAAACCCCCTATAACATGTGTTACTATACATTTAATCAATTAGGGTAGCAGAATGCTTTAGTTCTGGCTATATAGTATCATAGGCCCCAGTGTGGGAAACAACTTCATTAGAAACAATACAACGCTTACACAGCTACTTGCCATCAGAGCCCTTTTCTGAAGCCCTCTTCACAGAATAACTGTTAGGACAGTCTTTGGTGGGTTTTATGAGGTACATGACTAACTTACATCTATTCCGCTGGATAAATGGATTTGATATTAAAGTCATAAGTAGAGGCCTATATCATAGTTACTATTTTATTGCTAGAATGAGCATTTATCATTTGCAGGAAGTAGCTGTAAATTACATGTCCACAAAATCCTTCCCCCTCATCGCACAAAGGAAAAGAAGGGTAAAGACACTGGAAATTAGAAGAGAGTCAAGTACCACTTTACATTGTCGCTAGATGCTTTTTAGAAGCCAATGAACATAATGAATAATACTCTGGGGCTTCTTTCATCCTGCTTTACTAGTCATAGACATAAGCATAAAGCTGCCTTGTTACCATGGAGTCTACTTTTATGCTGCCATTTCAAGTAGGCCAAGGTAGCCTTGATACAGCTGGGTTTACATTTCCATTAAAATAGTTGTTTGAAAGTTTAAAAAGAATCTATTCACTTTGGCTTACTGTTTATTGCTTATGTTAATATCCAATTAACTTTCAAAAGGGCATCTCAATGCTGTGAGCATCAGAAGTGAGCTTGGGAAAACAAACAGAAGAGGTGGAATATGTGAGGCTAGAAGCGGTATTACAGCTGCGCAACCTAAAGGCACTGAAAGCGCTGTGCAGAGATGATGTAGTGCACAATTCAAAACAAGTATAGCTTCATCACACTACATTTCATGTACATTAGCAAATTAACACAAATACAATAAAAAAGATGATAAATATCTCTCTGTATCTCTCTATTTCAAACCAATGTAAATTATATATTGTGCATATTCTTAATTAAAAGGTTAAGGTAGTAGGAAAGGTAAAGAAACAAAGCTATCTAGATTGTCAGATGTAAACAGGGAACATAAACAAGTCCATTAAGACTTCTATAAGTAATTTTACGCTTAGGTATAAAAAGTGTGTGTATAAGTGTGTTGGTATGATTTGAAATAAGTGTAATTATGGACTAATGCCTGTCTTGTATTTCTTCAGGGGGTCCTCTGGCATTTCTCAATAAGAATTTGCAAAGACTTGTTTGCACCCCTTCTTCCTTAGGATCTAGCCAGCATACAAGCAGTATGAAGTACAGGATTTTGCGGTTTTTGAGTATCCAATTCCAACATAAAGTTAGTGGTCTATCAGCTTATGCTCCAGTCCTTTGGGTGGATCAGCAGGCCTGCACAAATTCCCTGCAAGACCCTCACAAATACCTAAATTAGTAGTGGTGAAAGTGTGGGACATGCACCCCTTCTCACTAGGCCAATCAGTGTTATAGTTCACTATAACCACTTGTCCCACTGGTATCTGCTGCTACATTAAGAAGGTTAAGACGCAGGGTCACATGTGCTTATCCATCAGTTGTACGTCCCCAATCTCATAGTAATAACTTTTATAACTATCACAACAATTGTGATAGATCTGTAGCATCCACAGCCTCTCTTTCTTTCTCACCCAGCACCCAAAGATCTTAATGCCCAATGCCTGGAGCAGTGAACGGATAACAGAAGCTTGCGTGTGTCCAGAAGTAATGAGAGCGATTCCAGCCAGCAGATCTCTACTTGCAAGGTTCTGGTCTGTACACATGGTGACAGAACCCCAAAATAAAAACTGGATCACTTGACTGTATGAATCCACATACACTGAAATAGTAAACTCGTAAATTTGATAACACAGCCCATCCCATTTGAAGTTACAGCGTATTTGCACTCATGTCACTCACGATTCTGTTCTGGGAAGACTGGATGAAGTCAATGATGTTTCTTTATTCCTCTATATTGTCTATATAGAAAACAAGCATAATATATTTACTGTCATTAGATTTTCCATATATCTTATCTGTTGTATGTCATCTTGGTTCTACAAGATACTATGCAATATAAATATTTTTAATGCCATGCAATCAATGACAAGGAATAAGTAACTGAACCACCACATTTAATACCTTAACACCTTAATACCTATAACCAGACGCTTCCTGTAGTTGCAGATCAGTCTGGCAAATCAATCAGGGTCAATCTTTGACCGAGGCAGCAAAACCACCCCAAACCATGATGCTCCCTTCACCATGCATTACAGTGGGGATGAGGTGGTGATGTTGGGGTACTGTTCCACTTTTCATTAAAAGCACAGCAATGTTTTCTTTTTAGACAGTAGTGTGGAGTCCTCCTTGAACACCATTCTTGGCCAGTATTTTACATATAGTCTTTAGCAGACACTCTAGGGTTCTTTTTTACCTCTCTGAGTATCGTGCGCTGAACTCTTGTTGTCATTTTTGGTGGACGGGCACTCCTTGGAAGAGTTAGTGCCAAACTCTCCATTTGTAGACAATTTCTGTAACTGTGGACTGATGAACATCCAGAACTTTAGAGATGGTTTGGTAACCTTTCCCAGCTTTATACAAATCAACTATTCTTGATTGCTGGTCTTCAGAGAGCTCTTTTGTGGAGCCATGGTGCACATCAGACAATACTTCTCATGAAGACGCAATTTTTACCAGGTGTGTGTTTTATAGTGAGCAGGGCAGCTTTAAGTGCTTGACATACCCCTGACTCAAATTGTTTGGTAAAAATTGCTATCAATTGCTCTCTAAGGCCTAAATTCACTAAGTGGGCAGTCTGCAGGGGAATTGAAAAGTGGGGATGTTGCCCATAGCAACCAATCAGATTCAAGTTCTCAGTTTCATTTTACATACTAGAGAATTTGCATGTTATCCTTAAAAATATGAAAACCTATAAATGTTTGGGTGGTTTCAGTTAAAACAGAAACTGTTTTTTCATCTGTGTGATTTTGACAAAGATCAGATCACATCTGATGGTGGAAATGTGAGAAATTCCAAAGGGTTCAGATACTTTTTCATGCCACTGTACATATTGCATTACTGCCATCTAGTGGTTGGGGTTATTAACCACTGTCTTACATTTGTATTGTATGACTTCAGAATGGTATAATCAGACGTTCCCAAACTGTGCGCCTAGGCTACCTGGGGTGTCCAGAATGTTTTTTTCATTGTGGTGGCAAGTTGTTAGTGTTCCTTAGAAGCACAATTTTACTTCTTGATGTCAACCTGAAGTATTTCAGTTTTTTTCTATATGCTATTTTCACTCAAAACAAAAAGAAAAAGAAAAATCATGATGACGTCCCGTTTAGCATTCCTTTTCCAGATGGATTGGGTAGAGATGTCTTCTAATAAGGAACAATGTGCTACTACATTTATTGATACTTGGTTGCCCTGTATGCATAGTCTATCCGCTGCTACCACTGCTTTGTACACTCAATGGGCTAACATTACTAGAGCAGGAAGATTGGTTGCTGAATTGGTTGAGCTCACATTCTCCAAAACTGAGAGCTTGAATCTGATTGGTTGTAAAAAACATAATTTAGGCCAATGCTTTCAACTCCGTGGTACCAACATAAGTATCTATAATCTGGTAATCACCCCATGTAACATCTGAGATTAAACAAATGCAAATGGATGCCTATGTGTTAAAACGTATATGTAAATAAGATTACATAATGTGCACCTAATGCTATCAAAAAATGATAATGATTCATGGCAATCATAACTGTTTACAAGTGCAAGAAATCATCAAATTTATATAGCAATGTACAAAGTTTATTGCCATTCACATTAGTCTCTGCTCCACTGAAGCATACAGACTAAAGTCCCCAAATGCAGCAGCCGATTAACTTACTACCAAGGGAAGGGGAGGAAACTGGTGAAATCCAACCAAGAAATTTTAATTTGTTTAATATGTAACATGTGAAAGAAGCGCACACGTGCACTTACCAATTTCTTTACAGTTTATGCAATATAGAGTGGGGAGAGGTTATGTTTAACTGCTATTGGTATGTATAATTACATTGCCAGTCACCTCACTATTAATGAACTATTAATGAACTGGAAATGCCTGGGTCCTATGGCTTTATGCCCCTCCATCAGTACTGACAGGAGCCTGTGGCTATTGTGATTGCATAGCCAGCATGTTGACAAGGAAGCCCCTGTAATGCAGAAGAAGCTAGGAACATAAAAAATAAGTTAATTATAACAAGGCTATAGCTTTATTATGACTATTATAAAACTATTTCAAAACTAAAAGGAGTAAAGAGCTTTATTTTAAGAAATAAATTACTCTTCCTTAACAGTTATGAAATTAATACCACAATAATGCCATTACTTCTCATTTGTGCTCAATTTAACCTGCAAAATAGCCAATATAATAAACAACAATTATGAGGGATAATCTCTTTAATCACAATTAAAGAGAAATAAAGAGCTTTATTTAAGTCATATAGACCCATGGTTCTCAAACTGTTGGTCGGGACCCCAGAGTGGGTTGTGACCCCATATGCATGGGGTCGCGACTTCCTCAGAGAGACCATCTCCCAGTTGCAGGCCAGGAGCTATGGGATCCACAGGCGCCACTGTGATATATTGTGATACACGTGTAGTTGGTGATTGGAGGCCCACGGCCACCTAGACTGCTTCACTGAATCACTTCCATCTCCACATTCATTTCTCACATAGGATTGCCAGTTGTCATGATGCACAAATAATGTAATGACCAAAGAGGACCTTTAAACCTTTTGTAACCCCCAAATTAAACTCATGAAGCTATATAGCTTGGTATAAAACATACACTTAGCACTGTTTAAAATGATAATCTGATGTCTGGGTGAAAATATATAGATGGTAACTTGCTTGGGGTCGTGTAAAAAATGTTTTTGACAGATGGGGTCCCAGAGCAAAATAGTTTGAGAACCCCTGATATAGACTATGCTGTATATGTGTGGTTGTTTGGATATTGTTATCTCTTATTTATTTGGTGCCACACAGTGTACACAGCGCCATACAATGGGCAATACATACGGACAGACAGAATGGGAGGGGGAAGAAGGGACCTGCACACAAGCTTACATTCTGCAGGAGATAAGCGATTGATACATAGGGCCAATTACACATACCGTCATTTAGTCAGCTGCCAATTACCCTACCGGTATGTTATTTAGGGTGTGGGATGAAACCGGAGCACATGGCAGGAGACATGGGAGGAACATACAAATTCCACACTGATAAGGTCCTGTCCTGGAATCAATCATACAACCTTAGCACTGTGACGCATCAGTGCTAACCACTGGGAAATCCATGCTAGCCATATTCATAAACTATAAAAACATGGCACTTAAAATAGTCGATTGAATAACAATCACATTGCAAACTATTACAGCAACCGAGAGCTTTTCCATAAATCATATGATATGGTTTAATGACTGTTACATCACATCTAATGAGTTGGCATTTAGTTGTATTGTCTTCTTTTAAGAAACTTTGAACTGGGTCATGTTGGAAAGATAATTTTAGAACAACATACAACAGAAGCAACAAATTTTTTAATATAGGAGTAAGGACCATTGCGTAATGTATTGATATAGTGTAATAAAGGAGTAAGGACCATTGCATAATGTATTGATATAGTGTGATATAGATATAGTGTGATATAAGAGTAAGGAGCATCGTGTAATGTATTGATATGGCCTGATATAGATATATAGGGGTATATTTACTAAGCGGTGAGACTGCAGTGAGATTAAAAAGTAGAGATGTTGCCCAAAGCAACCAATCAGATTTGAGTTCACATTCTCCAGAGTGTAAAATGAAACTGAGAGCTTGAATCTGATTGGTTGGCGAGGGGGGCCCCAAAAAGTTGCTGTACCCGGGCCCAGATTTTCTCTTGGCAGCCCTGATGGTGTAATGTATTTATAGTGTAATAAGAGTAAAGACCACTGTTTAATGTATTTAGCACAACAAGAATGCAACATGTAAATAAGTAAATCAGTTGCATTGGATATATACATGTATGGCTGTGATGTTAAAACCCCAGCAAGGCTATGAGGCCACACATGGATGTGCACTTCTCTGCTTGGCACCCAGCATCACCTAAACGCCCCCCGGTCAAAGCAAAACGACGCCCTCACCTTCAACCGGACTTCGTAGGTTGTGTAGCGGTTCCGGCCCACTCCCACCGTGTGGGGGCTGCATACTTCGATCTCCAGGAAATTGCTGGGCGGCCCGTAAGCGTCGTTCAGGTTCTGCGGTTTGCTGTGCAGGCGTCGCGTGTCCACCACCGTTTCTGCCATGTCTCGCGGAGAAGAGCGAAGCGAGCGACGAACCTGGCGGAACGAATCCCGTTCTGACCCGCAAGCTGCCGGAAGTGGTGGCCGAAGCTAGTCAGGTGACAGGGAAGGAAAGCGCGCTCGCGATAGGAAACTGGATGCGCGTGCGCGTGACGGCTAGGGCTTGAGCTAGACTCTGCACATAAGGTCACGTGTCTCATTTCACGTCACGTGAAGTAAAAGTTATTGCTGTTTCTTCCATAGTACTTTTACTGTGAGAAGCTGCTGTATGTAACTGCCTCTATTGTAGCTTACAAATGCTACATACATATCCTATATATGGTTCTTGTGGAGTATGGTGACCTAAGAATCAGCTATGATAACAATGTTTTAATTGCCTCAATATTAGGTAGACTCCCTGAAAAGTGGATGATCTCCCTATCTCCCTTAGGTGGCTATCACACCCACCCTACTACACTTTACTGCTAAGTAGTAAAAAGTATTGGCTGGAATAATCGTCCTAATCGGAGCGTACTCCTCCGGTGGTCCTGCGCTGTCTCCTCACAATCCTCTATGCAGTGAATGGCTGTCAGTGTTTTGATAGGTGGATAGCTCTAACAATTTACCAATCAGGCTGCTGACAGCTATCACTGATTGGTTGTCACCCTGCAGTTTCACACTGATGCCCGGTTATTCTGATTGGCAGCATTGTGTATAATCCACAATCAGGGTGACCCAGACCTTTGTCTGCCTCTCACCTAGCAGCCCTATGCACACAACTAGCTGCAAACGCCCGGATGGCTAATATTCCCCGACCCAGCCCAGCCTGCCTCTGCCTAATGCTGATTCAGTTGAGGAAATCATTGAGTTGTGATGACAAGATTTAGAAATGATGACCTAAGCAGATGAAGACTCCCAATTCAGTCTACAGAATAAAAACATGATATTCCCCTTCCTCAATAGTGGTAACAATATGTGACAGGTCCCACTAAAGATTGGGGCCCGTCACAGTTATCACCCTTGTCCCCCCTGTCACCGGGTCTGTCATTATGCAAAAGTTGAATTAATAGGTTTTTGTTTTTTTCTGCAGCGCGTTCTTATTAACCAATTAATATATTGAGCTACATGAGTTCAGCTGTGAAATGAATACATAAATAAAAGAAAACCTGTGGTGAATAATATTGACTAAAACGAACTGTATCCTGGTAATAAAAATATCCCAGAATATATGCAATAGAAAATACTTTTTGGTCAGGGCAAGTATAAAACAAGACGTTTTGGATATTAAACCCAGAAATTGAGCTCTGATTACCAGATTGGACAGCGTTGCCGACTTTTGGTTTCTCCCTCTCAAACATAGTAGTGCTATTTATATATTTATTTGCTTTAATTACATTTTTTTTTTAGAAATTGTTTAAAATTTCTAAGTTTTAAAATATTTTTAGCCTTATTTTATGCAAATAATTAAAAAGCAAACATGTAGATTATATTTTTTACCATTTTATTATTTTGCACAATTAGAAGGTGTAAAAAAAACCCCTATTTTCTCTTTTCAATATTGAGGCGAATGTGGAGGCAGGCAGATGCATAACTGCTGGATCATTAACTATGTTCTTAATTGCTGTTTTTATGATGTCAGTAATGGTATGCTATATGATTCCAATGTTATAATAATTAGAGGATTTCCATTGTATTTGCCAACGTTGTTTGCCACATCCTCCCAGTTTACTGTCCTTTATTGCTATTTTGCTATGTATAGGTAACTTCAAATCAATGACATTAACTTGCGATGAGCATTGAGATCCCAGGTAAAAAAATACTATAACGAAAATCATTGCCTCAAGTCCTGATTATTACTAAAGATGGGCGTCATTACTAAGGATGGGCGTCTGCGACTCCGGCAAATGCAAATGAGAAAAGGGGCTAAGCCCTGCTAATTACAAGCGCAGCCTGCACCATGTCTGGACATGGTGCAGGCTTAGCGCAGAGGGGACCAAGGCAGGTAATGTCCTATGGACAATTACCTGCCTCATTAAGTGTAAAAAAAGGTAAAAAAAAATAATAATAAATAACATTAAAATAGTAAATGAAGTGTCTCTGTGTTTTTTTTTATTATTTAAATAATTTTTTATTATTTATTTATTTATTTTTTCTCATTCATGAAAGCTGCCACGTGCGTACCGCTGCGAGTATACACTGGCAGAGGCTCCGGACACAGCGTCCGGAGCCTCTGCGGTTTTTTAAATAGCGCAGGGAAGCGGGGCATAAGGCATGCCCCTCTCCCTGCGCTCTATTCAGAGCTGCGCTTTTGCACGCTGCGGCCGCCAGAAAGCATGAATCAGGTCCATTAAGACTACTTGGTTACGTATCTTGTTCCTTATACCTCAGAATGGGTAAAGAATGGTTAAGCTATCAAGCTGAAGCTGTTTTCATACTTTTAATATGCAGATGAATTCGACAGCTTACACTGCTAGGGGGCTATATTTACTAAACTGTTGCCCATAGCAGCCAAACAGATTTCAATACACATTCTCTAGTATACTCAACTAATAGGTACATAGTACGAGCGTGCCCAAACTAATAAACAACTATTCCTGCGGTCTACCTGACCTCAAATTTAGTTTCTAATAAAGATTATTTTTTGTCATTGCCTAGAATGGTCTTACAAGCATCACATTAATAGGGTATTCCGTGTTACACACTGTTGCACCTTGAGCCTGTCAGTGGTGGGAACTCAGTTCAAAATCCTGACACGCTGGTACAGGGTGCCCTCCTTGCTCCACTCCATGCTGCCCACTTACCCGGACACATGCTGGCGCTGCCTCGCTAGCAGGGGTACTTTCCTGCACATTTGGTGGGATTGCCCGCGCCTAGCTGAGTTCTGGAGGGGGGTTCAGGTGACGTCCCAATGGATCTTGTCGCAACCAGTGCCCTGTGGCCCGGAGTTTTGGCTCCTGTCCTACTCCACGATACCCCTAAAGCTCTACACCAAGTCCCTCTTACTCCACCTCAATAATGCTGCTACGGCCCCTCCGACTCCGGGATTGGTTCGCCTGTGTGGACTACTACCACACCATGGAGGGGTTCCTGACGCCCTCTGGAAGTGGATATGACGCATATGTTACCACCTGGCTTTGCTGGCTGGAATTTCGCCAGACCCCGGGATATCTCGATGTGATGGGTGCCCCCGAACACCTCATAGGATAACCCCCCCTGGGGGGCCGCTTCCGACCAGTCACCTCGCTTATATTGCTTTGTCTGCCCTTCGACTCCCCCTTCCTGACTACCCCTACCCCCCCTTCCCTTGTCAGTCGCCACCCCCCGCTCTCCCCTCCCCCTCATTTACCTAAAACTACCTTGATCAAACACGATTTATCTGATTTTTGTACATGTGCACCTGGGGTCTGCCCCTACAAATGGTACTACATTTTGTTCTGAATTGTGCTCTGTACAGTCCCTTGTATTGTTAAAGATGTTTGATGTCAATAAAAAGAATTTAAAACAATCAATCACATTAATTAATCACATTAATACATCCACACAGAGGAAACATTGCACTGTAAATAAAACAGAATAAGAATAAGGCATGTCAATAGAAAACATGGGATAGTGTTACAATATAACTACACCAGGGGATCAGAGACGATCAGAGGGTCACCAGTTATTACACACCTAAGATACAAGGAAGAATACTGGAAGCTAGTCCAGAGATTACATTGCATATGAAGGGGCAGGCTAGAGATTTAGGTTTCCCACACAGAAATAAATTTGCCCACCCACACTTTAACCAAGAGTATGCCTAACACAACCCATTCCGGGGTAAATGCAACATTGGAGAGTAAATGGAGTTTTGCATGTTGCTTGACATGTGTCTGACCAAGAGGCAGCTCCATAAACAATGACAGAGATCCGCAACCTCAGCCCGACACCTCAGATTCCACAGTGAGTCCACAACGCCCATGCGATACCAGCGATTAGGAGATAAGTACGTGTGGTGGTAGATATTGAGATATAATTCCGTGTACAAACTAGCAGATAAAGATTTCCAGGAAGCAGAAAGGGAACTGCGTACTGACCCACATTAGAGGTTGTTTGTGGTAAACAAAGGAGGCTAGTAGTTTCATATGGGATTCTAGTGAAAGACACAGAATATTGATACTATTGATTAATAATCAATCATTGCTCTCCAAAAGTCATGAAGCCCAGGCCAGAATCTGTCCATAAAATGTAACCATGGGCTGGTATTCACTGGTGCCTCTGATGATGGGCACATGTTTGGCTACAGCCTGCAACAGGTTGCAAAACCTTGAAACAATTAAGTAGTAAAGAGTGGACGCCAATGCAAGACAGGACCATGTTGGATGAAATGGTGAACCAGAGATGGTAGGAATCAAGAACAGGATTGCTGCAATGATGTACACGAAGAGCAGGCCAGAAAAACCACTGGGAAACTAAGGCCCATACATAGAATTGGGTTGCCCCACACAGGGTCATTTCTAGGGACACTCTGAAAATGGCAGAAATGGAAAGTAATGGCTGAAAAAAGTCAACTAATTAATAAACAGGTCAATATGTGTAGTCAGTAACACATACATATTTTTTTACTGGGGCAGGGTCCCAGCTACTGGTCCCAGAGAAGCCACACAAATACATATATACACAAAGTGGTTGTTGCTCAGATCAATTTGTAAACTAACTGCAAGTTTTTTCTTAGGAAAAAGAGCCTGACTTTCAATCGGAAAGAGCCAGTCACTCCTAGCTACTGTAACTTGGATTCTGAAAGCTTAATGAATGATGTATGGGTCATTGCTGGCATGAGGGAGAGTTTTATGTGTGTCCGTATGTGGATCCTTTTCCAGAAATGTGATGTTTGGATTAGAAAAATCACCAAGTTTCTTATTCGTTAAACTGATTGATTCATCTGGAGCCAGAAATGCTTTTGAATCCTGAAATGTAAACGTAAAATAAGGATCTTTTTCACAATGGGGTATATTTACTAAGCAGGGAAATTGCAGTGAAATTCGAATTTGAGGAAGTTGCCCATGGAATGTGAACTCAAATCTGATTGGTTGCCATGGGCAACTTCCCCAAATTCGAATTTCACTGCAATCTCCCTGCTTAGTAAATATACCCCAATGTGATACTACATTACCTCAAAAACGGAACAAAGACACTCTTGCTCTTTCATACCCCTTTTCCACTGACAAAAAACCCAGCTTTATTTTGGTGGAAAAGGGTCCCAAGAACTTAAACCCGGGTAAAGTGACCCAGGTTTTTACCTGGGACTAATGCAGGGTTTTTACCAAGGTCGCTGCAATACCTGGACAATACTCTACTCCATTCAGTGGAAATGGAGTCAACCCAGGTTCACCTTGCAGTGGTAAAGGTGTCTTTTTTTTGACCTGGAAAAATGCAGGATACAAACCTAGGTGAACCTGGGTTCTTGGTGGAAAAGAGGTATTAGAAGAGTCTCACATTTCTTCTACAGCTGTCATAAACTTTTTTTATTACAATGGATTGAAACAATGTTACATTGGTATATTTGCTTAATTACTTATATTCATAGCATAGGAAAATCACTTGTTTGTACTTTGTGTAGACTATTTTTATTATATTTTTACCCATTACCCATCTCCATGTTTTCTACTTTGCACTTGAATTACACATGTATATCATTGGTGTTTAAAAAAAAAAAAGCAAAAAAAAAATGAATATATAAAAATAAACAATGCTATATAAAGGTGCCTGTCACTTCTCAAGCTAATTTGAACAACAAACACTGCTCTTAAACAATGGAAACACCAAATCAGGTTCAGAGCCACTCCTGGGCCTAAATTTACTAAGCAGGGAGATTGAAAAGTGGGGATGTTGCCCATTGCGACCAAAATGAAACTGAGAACTTGAGTCTGATTGGTTTCTATGGGCAACTAGTGTTTTAACCTGTGGTATTAAAATGTAATAGTGAAGTGACTGTGCAATATCTTTATTAAGTGAACAAAAATCTGACCAAAACCACTATAATGACTTCCAAATTTGCCAGGAATTAAATGTCATGACATTGAATATGAAGAATAGTACAATACTTTACACACAGGGGCCTAAATTTACAAAACAGGGAGAACAGGGAGATTGCATGGAGATTGAAAGGGGGATGTTGCTCATAGCAACCAATTAGATTCAAGCTCTCATTTTACATACTGGAGAATGTGAGCTCGAATCTGATCTCCACATTTCAATCTCCCTGCACTCTCCCTGCTTAGTAAATATAGGCCTGGATATATAGTAGACCATTAGGAAGACCATATCAAGTGAGGCAGATGACATTAATACATTATCATTCATGATCCTATTTTGAGAGACAACAATTGTGAAAAGAAAACTGATGTAATTGCATTATTTTTTTTATTTACAGTACTTGTACTACTTTGTGCTTGTATATTTGCTGTTTATAGCTGTTCTGTGTCTTACCATACTGCACTATAACAGAACAATTGGTATGTGCTGAATCATGTCCTTGTTGACATCCACAGTGCCTTTCCTCCTGGCACTTCTATTCTATTCCATATTCTAGCACTTCCATAGTTGCCTTTCCTAAAATTCCATTTAGCAGTCTGGAAGCCAGGTTATATATGTTTACTAGATTCTTTTTTGGCATGTTTTTGAGTAACTTCTGTTTTGGAGTTGTTCTCTATCAGTTTTTGTTTCTTCCTTGTTTGTCTTGTTTCTCTGTGTATTAGAGAAACCTATTAAATTTAGGGGTTGCCACCAGGGACTGCAAGCAGCCGAGTCAGCCCCCAATAAATACCAATGATTAGGCTGGCCATACACTATAAGATAAATTGTTCCAATTGAAAGATTTTTTCAAGAGTGGGCAAAACCATGTTGAATTGCAGGGGAGG